>JAVDBV010052297.1:0-11272 GCA_032619315.1 Piper longum
TATATATTGATTATATTTATACTTACTAATGATTATCTTATATTTTAATTTTAAAAAATTTTAAGTGAATTATAATTAACTATTTTCATTTTTTTTAACATTATGTATCAACTTGCTACCAAATCTAAATCTGCAGTTTATTAAAATATAACATACTAAATTAATATACTTATGATTTAATTTAATTCAATTGTATTATATAATAATACATTTAAAAGAGATATTTTTTGGAAAATATATTACTTTCTACATTATATTTTTTTAAAATATTCTTGCGTGTGTAGCACGGCGTGCATTCTATTTGATTTTATATCTTTACTTTTACTTTTAAAAAATTAATATATTAAAGTTATAATTATAAAATATTTATTAGAATTTTAATTAACACCACTCAAAAAATTTGAATTTACTTAAAATACAATCTGATTCGATTTAAAATAAAATAATTTTTTATAAGCTTTGGTATAAATTAATTTTAAAATAAAATCTAACTAGATTTAAAATTTCATAATATTTATTGTATATTGATATTTCTTATAATTAATATCTAATCTTTTGAATTTTTTTATTTAATAAATTATAATTATCTATCATCATTTTCTTTTCATATCATGTATCAATCTACTACCAAAACTAAACATATTTTTGACTAAAATGTATCATATTAAATTAAAATAAATTTATTTATATTATATCATACTTATTTAAATAGTTAATTTTAAAAAACTATATTCCCTTCAAAATTTTAACCATTTTTCAATGGTCCTGCACGTGGCTTGGTGCGTGGTGCAGGCTCGATTCAATTTTAACTTTTAGTATTTATTTAAATTTAAAAATTGATACATTTGAAAAAAAATTTATTAATACCAATGTTAGAATTTGAATTAATCGTACTAAAAAAATTCACTTTTTTAGATTTTATATCTTTGAAAAAAAACGAATCAAACTTAAAATATAATCTAAGTCGATTTAATAGTTTATGATTTTTTATATGCTTTCATAGAAATTTGTATATTAGTTAAATTAGGATTCAATTATAAACTTTATAAATGTTATACTATAATTATAAAAATTGATATATTCTAATTAGATGAAAAGTTAGTACATTCCAGTTAAGTATAATAATAATAAGCTTTGGCAAAGGAAGTTTATTATTTTTTTAAATTTTTAATTAATGAAATTACAAATCCAATAAAGATGAAAATAAATCCGAAAATAGCAATATTAATTAATAGGATTTTGTGTTTATCAACCCTTTTTTCATCTTTATCACGTTTTTAATTTAATTAACTAAATTATTCGAAAATAATAACATTAATAAGATTTGTAAAAATCTAAAAGAATAATTTTTCCATCTTTATCATGTTTATAATTTATTAAGTTAAATAATTCAAAAAATACAAACATTAATTAATAAGACTTGTATGTCGATCAGTTTTCATCGATATCACATTTTTAATTTAATTAATTAAAAATTCTGAAAATAATAATATTAAAAAGATTTTTAAAAACCAATGGATTATTTTTTCCATCGTTATAATGTTTCTAATGTTTTTAGTTAAAAAATTATAAAAATATAAATATAAATTAATAGGATTTTGTGTTTTTCAAAATAAGTTCTTAAAGATGAGATTTTCAATCATCTTTATCATGTTTATAATTTATTTAATCAAATAATTCCGAAAATGACAATATTAATTAGTAGGATTTGGAATGATTCTAAAAGACTACATTTTTTTTATAGTGATGACAATATTCTTAATAAGATATAATATCATTTTTAAAGATGTTATAACTATTATAACCAATCACGTTGAGTTATTTGTTAATCTTTCATTTAAAGTGACACATGTCAAAAATGATCTCTTATTATATATAGTATAGATATAGATACAGTTATAGAATGTCTTGTTACAATTCTAAGTTGGAGCTTAGTACTTTGGTTGTATAGGTTGGTAAACCATGGGGCATATAGCATTTATGCGGCATGATCTTTATTTGGAGAAAAAAATTAGCAACCAGATATCACAATTCAACAATTTTTAACACCACACATGTTATAATTCTTTGGGTATGTTTGATTGTATTAAAATTTTGTAAAATAAATATTAAATTTAGAAGTAAAAAATTTTCATATTTTGAATGCCCTTAAATTTAATCAATGAAAATATTATTTTCAATCAAAGTAAGCATGTGTAAAATTTTATAAAGTAATTTTTTTTTGAAAAATAAAAGGAATGAAGTAAATTTTTTTAAAATATAAATGAGAAAAATATATTTTATTTTCATCTTATTTTCGTATCATCCAAAAATATAAAAGAGATATTTAAAATTTTTTTGTTATCTTATTTTATTGCATTTTACTTTTTCGTGATTTTTTCTCAAGTATACTATTTTCATGTTAATCAAGCATATCATTTATAAATTTTTTATTGCGAAAAAAATGTTCTTTTCTTTTTATGCCTTTTCTTTTGTTATTGTTTTTTGCTTAACACTCTTATTCTCAAACACTTGATTTGTATGAAACGAGGATTAACTTTATTTGGTTGGGTAAAAGCCTGATATGTAATATTTAAAATTAGATTTTAGATGCTTTAGTTTTATTTCAAGCATGAACATAATTAAAATGTAAAAAATATATCTGCCATCATAGCAATTTCAAATTCAATAAAATAAAAGGTCATAATATTGCCTATTTTGTTTTCCATGCAACTTAAGAGACATCTTAATTCTTAGAACAATTTGTTACAAAGAAAAATGCTACGGGCCCACCGTGGCAGTTGAAGCGGGTCAAACTCAATATTGTCACCTTAGAAAAACACTACGGGCCGACTGTGGCATTTGCAGTGGGCAAACTCAATATTGTCACCATCAACGGTGGCTAAACTTGTAACCATGGTTTATCACTGGAAGCCGTGGTTAAATTTAGCCAGTGTGCTCTCGCGGCTAAATCAGTGGTTAAATTTAACCACCGCTTAATTGTGGCAAACCCGTATCAAAAATTTTAAAAAGATATAGAGAAAGTTGAGCAAATGTCAATGATTTATGACTAAAATTTTGGGGTCACGTTTGAGTTATTAGGAATTTATAATAGTAAAACATCTTTTTTCCTCATAAAAAACCCTGACTACTAAAATTATTATATGGCTTATTTTCTTAGTTTCTCGTCTACTAATGATAAAAAAAATCAAAATTAAATATTTGGCTATATAAATGTTATATTACAATTTACACGAGAAAGTTTGACTTAAGCAGTTCATGCGTTTTAAAGTTAACCATTTTCTAATGTTAAATCAATATTTAATTTATAAAAATCTCTTATATTATTAATTTATGATTTTTTGTCGATCCATGCATACTTTAGTTTGTATAATTTTGTGTTAATTGGTTGACCGGTCAAATGTTTTCTCGCAAGAAGGGGATTGCGTTCTCCTCAAGTCTGAGGTGTGAAATCAGTAAATTAATTATTACTTTATAATATCTTAAAAGCTAAAACACCCCCGCTAGTCAGAATCATAATCCAGGCTATCGCTCTTTGACTTTGACCTTTACCGATGCAATCATCGCAAGAATCCAAATGCTCGCCACTGATTCTCGGCGCCTTATGCCTACCAGTAAACCATGAAAACCAGACCAAATCTTTGTCACTTTTGCACAACACCACCTCCATGGCGAGAACAAGAGCTCATAACCTTCTCCTCCTCCTCCTGACCTCTCTCAGCCTCTCCTTCTTTCCCCATGTTACACTTTGTCAGCAGACCTGCCACCCCGCCGACCTTGCCGCGCTCCAAGGCTTCCTCAACGGCCTCGACCCATCAACCAACCCATGGCGCAACGCCTCCTCCGACTGCTGCCGGTGGGACGGCGTCGTCTGCGAGCTCACCGTGCTGGGATCAGCAAGAGTGGTGGAGCTCCACCTCGGGGATAGAGGGTTGAGAGGGACCATTTCGGAGTCCGTTGCTGGGTTGGATCGGCTTCGTCTGCTCGATCTCTCGCTCAATTCGTTGTCTGGAGCTCTGCCGGCGAGGCTGTTTGATCTGCGGCTTCTTGAGGTTCTGGACTTGAGCGAGAACCAGTTGGTCGGTGGGGTTGGTGATGGGATTGGGAATCTGTCGAGCCTTGCTCATGTCGACCTCTCCTTCAATGTCTTCTCTGGCGTCGTCCCGGATGTTTTCGATAAGCTGCCGAAGCTTGAGAATTTCTCTGCTAGAGCTTGCCGGTTCTCGGGTTCTCTCCCGCCGTCGCTCTCTTCGTCGTCCAATCTTCGCCTGCTGCAGCTCACCAACAACACGTTGAGCGGGAGCATCGATGTCGACTTCGGCAAGCTGCCTCGTCTGTCTTCTCTTCACCTTGCTTCCAACCGCTTTCATGGTGGGATTCCGGAGAGCTTGTCCGCCTGCAAGGACTTGAAGAACGTCAATCTAGCTAGGAACAGACTGACCGGGGAGGTCCCGAGGAGCTTTGAGACGCTTCAAGCTCTGTCGTTTCTCTCTCTTTCGAACAATAGCTTCTCCAACATCTCGGGAGCACTGGCCACTCTTTCCAAGTGCGCCAACCTCTCCTCCCTTGTTCTTTCCTTGAGCTTCCGCAACGAGGACATGCCGGATCATGGGATTCACGGGTTCCGAATGATGAAGGCGCTGGTCATTCCCTATTGTGGTTTGAGAGGTTCGTTCCCTTCCTGGGTGGAGAGTTTGAGCGAGTTGACTTTGCTTGATCTGTCGTGGAACCACTTGTCTGGAAGCATACCGCCATGGTTGGGAGGTCTGGAGCATCTTTTCTACTTAGATTTGTCCAACAATTCGTTCACAGGAGAGATACCCAAGTCGCTCACTCAACTTCGAAGCCTCGCAATGGGGAGAAGTGCAGGTGATGGATTGGGCGCCGAGTTCCCTTACTACACTTCTAGACAGAACAGAACAAGGGAGTTGCAGTACAATCAAATCACCAACTTCCCTCCGACATTGGATCTTGGTCTCAATAGTTTGAGTGGGCAGCTTTGGAGGGAGTTTGGCAACTTGAAGCGTCTCCATGTGTTGGATCTCAGCAAGAACAATATCTCGGGGTCGATTCCGCTTGAGTTCTCTGGCATGAGTAGTCTAGAGGTGTTGGATTTGTCGTCTAACAATTTGTCGGGGTCCATTCCAAGTTCCCTTGCCCAGCTCACTTTTCTATCCAAATTCAGTGTTGCAAACAATCACTTGCAAGGTATGATCCCGACGTCTGGGCAGTTCTCGACGTTCCCATCTACCAGCTTTGAAGGGAATCCTGGCCTATGCGGCGAGTTCTTCTCTCAATGTCCTGGTCCTGGGAACAAGTCCGGTCCATCCCCAGTGGTAGAAGAAGAGAATGGGATTGATATTTTAGGATTGCCCTTCTGCATTGGGATCATTGTGGGCTACCTATCGTACGTGATCTTGTGCAGGAAAATGTTCTGTAGCTAGTTCGATGGTAGAGACATAAGGAAAAGCAGGACTGTAACTCATCTAGCTCTTTTTGGGTGTACATATTTCACAGGATATGTGATTTAAAAGGTGATGAATCTCCAACTGTTGGAGCTGATGTATAGACGATAGGAGTATAATTATTATGTTAACAAAAATAATAAAAATAAGCAAGTCCTCCCTCCCCCCTTTCTTACTCCATTGATCTCGTCGACTCTCCTTCCTCTCACCCGATCTTCCCCGTCGACGACGAAGAAGGCGCTTACTTTCCGTTCTCCGGCGACTTCCAACGAGATTTTCGCGCCAGACAAGCTTCACTCCCCTTCTCCTTTCCCTTCCTCCTCCGTTCGGTTCCCATATCGCCGCCGGCGGTAAATCGTCGCCGGCCAACCGGCGACGTGCGCCGATATACAAGTGCTGCTAAGCTGATTGTGGATGCGCTGCTTCAACGATTCCTCCCTCTTGCTAGGAGAAGGATTGAAACTGCTCATGCTCAGGTGATACATGCAATTCCTCCGCCTTTTTTTTTTTAGTTCTTATTCTATGTATATGAATCACAGAGAGAAAAATTGATAGAAAAGGAACAATGTTCAGATCCTTGTCAAGTTGATGTATTATGATCACTCACTGTGTATAGCTGTTTCATTTTTAGTTGCTTGAAATAAGAATCATTTGTTTTAGAAAGGCATTTCATATTATTTTCAAGTTGTCATATTATCACTCACTATGTAAATAGCTGTTTCATTTTTCGTTGCTTGAAATATGATTTGTTTTAGGGAGGCATTTCATACTCTTGTCAAGTTCACATTTTATCGCTCGGTATGCAAATAGCTGTTTCATTTTTGGGTGCTTGAATTAAGGTTTCTTTTAGGGAGGTGTTTCATACTCTTGTCAAGTTGACATATCATCGCTCGGTATGCAAAGAGCTGTTTCATTTATAATTGCTTAACACAAGGTTTGTCTTAGGGTTGGTGTTTCCTATCCTTGTCAAGTTTGCATATTATCACTCGCTCTGTAAATAGCTATTTCATTTTTAGTTACTTGAAATAAGGTTCGTTTAGAGAGGTGTTTCATTGTGGTGTTTTTGAGTGAGTAGTTTTTAAGTTTGGTGTATTGGATATAGTGGTTATTTGATGGTTTGAAATGTAAACTGACGTGGGATAGTTCAAAGTTTAGTATGCCGTGCGTGGATGATGTATTGTTGCTATTTGGTGTTGTTGCAAAGCAGGATGGGCAGTATCTTCGGCCGTCTGATCATCTGTATGAACAAGTTTTGGATTCGTTGGCAATGGTAGTGCTGCATGCACCATTACCTCTTTTAGAAGCTCTTCTGAAGTTGAGAGACAGGTACTCTAGTTTTCACAATCCATCTCAAATTTTGGGTCGACTAGAGCCCTCAACATTGGAACCATTAGCATTTGATAGTGGTTAGATGAGAGATTGGTAGCTTTTGAAAGTTGGTTACATTGCAGAATGGGGATCCAAATCAATGCAGCCTATTCTGGTAGCATGTAATTAATTGCTTTGATTTCTCTTTTGTCTACATAGTGAATCTCCTAAAGGTGCTAATGATGCTTCGACAGTTCAAAGAAAGGTTATTTTTTTGTGTTATTCTTTTCCTCACTCATCAAATTATCATCACCATTTTATCATATCGGTCACTCCTATTTCCAGCTTGGCTAAGTTGGTTGCATGAAGTTTCTATCATTCATTGATTACTTTCACATTTCAATAAATAATAATCACCCCCATACAAAATCAAGTGGCGGTGTCTGAGGGGCGGCCTTTTTAACTCAACCATCGAAAGAGGGATAAAGTAGATCAACTGTGATCAACGACCTTTCCAAATTTTATTACAAACAATATCATATTGTTGTTATTTAAGGGCAGCTGGCTCACAAAGGCTCCCACTTGCATGGGACATGGAGAATAGCAAATGACAAAGGCTTTACATTATGCAGCCTTACCTTAACATTTTTCAAGAGGCTGTTTCCACAACTTGATGCTGTGATCCCTAGTTTCACTAAGACTCCTTCTCCTGACATTTTTCCTTGTCTAAAGCATTAATACAAAACTCCTTTATGGAAAAACTGATAATAGAGAAGTCTACTCTGGTTGCATTGATGCGTGAACAACAAATAGAGGTATTTCTTCTTCCAAGGGCAAAAAACACGTAAATGAGTTGATATAGATGCTTTTAACCTCTATAGAGGGGTAAAGTGTTGTGCAAAGCAGATAGTATCTATTCAATCACAAAAGATGTGTGTGCCATAAGCAGCGATTCAGCCATTTAGTAGAGCTAGTTTTTCCTTTGTGTTAGAACACATCCACTTTTTTATAGCTGCCATAATCATGATAAGGTAGGAAAAAACTATACTTTGACGATGACTAAAATTCTTTTTTTGATAAAGCTATGACTAAAATTCTTGATATGTAGTGTGTTGTGATATTTTTTAAATTAGAATATATGTCAGACAGAGTGCACAAATTTTTGTCTATTCGCCTTACTAATGTAACTTTCTCTTCGGCAAAAAGCTTACACACTTATTGCTTAAGTTAATCTGTTTTCATCATTTTCAGTTTGCAATAGAGTGCATATTTTGCTCTGCTTTTATGTGCTTTGCAGAGTGCTGTCCCCAGGAAGGGCTTACAGGTTTGTGAGAAGTTTTTGTTTGAATGTTACATTAAGCATAAGATGCCGCATCTGCTTGAAACTTGGGCTAAGTGGATTAGCAGTGGCTAGAAGTTACATTCTTTTAGTTCCTTGAAACAATGGTAGACATTTGTGAGCCCATTTTTCTTTTCATCTGTTTCACTTAAAGGAATTTGCTTGGTTTGTGCTCCAGAAAAGCTTTGGATTGGCCTAGAGAATTTTGTTTTTGACTGGCTGATAAATGCAGATAGGGTGCGCATTGGTTAATGTTTGTGTTTCCATTATTTTCTACTTGTTCTATGCCTTGAATCAGGGATCATTTGAATTTGTCATAAGTTATGAATAATCAATGTACATTATTGGAGAAAACTATATGGTCTTCCGGTAGATTTGGGTTTTAGACATAAATGTGCTTAGGAGCAATGGTAATCAAGGTGTTCTATCTTCACAAGTTTGTAGTTATAAGCCATCTAAGAGTTTCCTATGCTTGGAAAGATTAATATGATCATTTAAGGACACTTGCATTTATAGAAATAAAATTTAAGATGTTCTGCTGTAATTTTATTTAGTCCCCTCAGTCTGGTGGGCCGGTGAAGAAAATTCTTATACACCTCGCAAGCAGGAAAAAATATATTTTTAAATATCCAAAATGCCCAACACTGTCTTGAGATTTCCACATTATGGAGTCGTGAACCAGTGCCTGTAGTGAGTCTATGATCAGTAAAATCTATGGATGAATGTTTATTACAACCCATTTTCAAATCAGATTGATGTGATAAAGTATATCTTACTTCTTTGAAATGCTAATTTTGGCCCCTTTGTCATAGCAATCTGTTCTTATTTTGTTTGATTTCTTGTTTTTTAATATATTTTTCATTCCTTTTCTCAGTTATTTCCTTTTCCTTAATAATATATATATTTTTTCTCTTTATGTAGGCTTGTCAATCAAGTTGAATATCCTTCATTGGTCGATTTAAGGGTCTGCTTCTTGATCTTGTTGCGCAGCTTCTCGGTGCTTTGTCGAGAACCAGGCATGCTACTGATGTGAATGACTTTTTTTCTTTGAGTTGCTAATTAGGATGAATTTTTTTGAGTTGTTAATTAGGATGATTGTAACGCTTACTCCCCCAATTCTTGTATATTGTTGGTTTTACAATTTTAGTTTTTTTTTTTTGTATATATATGTAGTTCTTTTGGCCTACCAACATTTCTTTATATCCAACCAGTCATACCAATTTAGATTAAGTTGTAAATTTTAACAAAGAGTATCAAACTATTTCTACCTACCATTTGAAATTGAATTGTAAATTTATCGTGTAATTTCCATTTTTTTAAGTGGAAAACTCTATCCTCCTTGGTATAGTTTAATATTGATTTATATTGACCATGTTTTTATTAAAACATCTATTAGGTTGTTCAAAGTTCAATTAAATTCAATGTAATTTAATTAATTTGTTAACGCAAAGTTTGATTAGAACTAAAATGACACTAGTTTGAGCTTATCCTTGCTCGACTGAGAAACAAGATATATCTCATCCAGAAAATACTCTTCTAAACATTATATTTCCTTTTAAGATACTTATCTAAGTTAATAAAGGTGTATAACTTAATAAGAATGACTAATAAAAATTATCAATAATAATGCAAAGTTTTAATTTATTATATTACAATATTCTACATGTAAAATTATGACATTGATATATATTAATTTTTAAAAATAAATTTATTTTTCAAATAATGTAAGTACAAATTACATAAATTTCAGTCAACTTAAAGTATAATAAATTTGATTTGAACTCGTCAAGTTGAATAAATAAGTCATATTTTAACCAAATAATACTTGCTTCAACTCGACTGTCTCATTAAACCTAGTATTATTATATTAAATATTTTTATAGGATGGTTGTAATGAAAATTTTATATGAAATTTCAAAAAAAATGACAAATTAATTTTATTTATAATTGTAAAAAGGGAGTTACAAATAACGTGGGTAAGTTGATATTACCTATGGAGTTGTACTCCAGCATTTGGAAAAAATAAAGTTTAGTTAACCTTTAATCTTTTTATAATTTTTTGTGGAATTTTATAAAGGGATGTGGTATGTTATGTTATTTTTGCCAACTTAAATTCACAAAGCATTGAAGGAAACACTAATTTTATCCCTTATTGTTACAAGTTTATATCAATCTTTATAAATATTACATTAAAGTGTCCGGGTTTTTTTTCGAATTTCCGTCTTTGTTGTATTGTAGTTAATTTTGACCTATCTTTCTCACAATTTGGTTGATTTTAACCTTACAATCGCTTTGGAACCTATTAATTCGTAACTTAATTTAATATATTTTATTATTAATAATTAATATTTGGAAAACTTTTAAGTTTAATTCTACCTGATTAGAAATTCTAAAAGAGTTGATAAATATCACCTATATATTTATAATCTTATGACTTGAATTATAGTGTGTTATTTAGTACTACAAACTTAATTTAAATTTATTTATTTATAGTATGTTATTTAATACTACAAACTTAATTTAATTGTTTTTTATTTATTTATTCATTGTTAAGAAAAAGGTGGTGTAAAGTTTTATCTAAATTAAAAATCTTTAAGAAATTGATAAATTTTGTTTAATTATTAAAATTTTACTTCAATTAAAAATTTTACTTATTAATATTGATTCAACTAAACTTATTATTTAATTTTATAATAAAATAAAAATTACTTTTAATATTTGCATATAAGCATTGTATTAGTTGACTAGATTCTTTTTGTTAAAGTTAACTTAGTATTTATTATTTTTATTTATTTGTGTATATCATTAATAAGTTTAAAATCAATGATCAAATGTTATGTTTGGTTGCATTATTTTGAGCATATTTATTGTCAAATTATAAAATGACAACGAACCTAAAAAAAGTGTTTGAAAAAAATTCGACGAAATAAAATGAGTAGAAAAAATAAAAAAACGGTTAGTCATTTTATTGGCTCTGTCATTTTTTTTATGATCATAATAAAATAAAAATTCGTGATAAAATTTTGTTGAGATTTCGTATTAAAGTTTTTATTAGAGCCGAACCCCTCAAATAATCCACACCCACGTGTGTGTATATATATATATATATATATATACACACACGTGGGTGTGGATTATTTGAGGGGTTCGGCTCTAATAA
>JAVDBV010052299.1:0-12230 GCA_032619315.1 Piper longum
TATATATTGATATGATTTGTTTCTTTTGTTTATTGAAAATCATTCTCCTACTTGTTGCACTTGAAGATGAAAATTTATAAAATTATTGCGGGTGTAAGATTAATATGTCTCCCACCCTAGACTGGGATAAGGTGGAAGAAGAAGATTATGTTTCATGGATGATTGGTGCAACAAGTAGCCAATATTGGGTTTTAGTATGTCCCTTTCAGTTGATGGATTATGTACTTAAATTTGTTGCTTACCACTCATGAATGGCTATTTTGAGAAGCAGCATGGATTTAATATTAGTGATAAGGCCGACTGGTTGATGTAACAAATTAAAGAATCTTTTCTTAAAACGAATTAGTTAACAAAATAATGTTAACTCTGAAGATAAGGATCAAGATCAATGACAAGAAAAAAAATTACATATAGTTCAAGAGGATTAATATTTCATTTTGTAATGCAATTTTCATGTTGAGAAATAGGAGTTTTCTATGTGATGAACCACATGTGAATAAATAAATGAAGCTCTTAGTCTGCAAGTAAGGAGAAGAATATTAAAGGTTGAGGGTTTCTATTAATTTATCAAACATCAAAATCAACCTTCAATAATGGGTATTGTCTTTGCATGAAGAAATTAATAATTAGATAGCTTATAAATTATAAATATACAGATAAAAATTTATCTTACATCAGAAAAGGAATAATTCGAGAGAGTCATCGTGATGGTCAAGGTTTGATCACGAGGAAAAAACATTAAATTCACAACCCATCTTTTCTTCAATTTTTTCTTTTATAAATATTTGTATCAATATCTATATTTAACAAATCTGAAATAAATCAGAAATTGAACAAAATATTATTATTTGATCAATCCTGAGGCATAGTTCATGTGATCTCTTATTTGATTTGGTGGGATCCATCATCCATCCTTTTCAGCGTCTCCACCAAAAATAGCACAAACCCTATTCTCAACATAACCGAAGCGATTCAAAAATGGATTGAAGAGAAGAATTAAATAAATTATTTGGGAAATGGTCAGATAGATCAATTAATTCAAACAATACTGATTCAAACAATTCAAGCTTGTGTGTTTGTGTGTGGTTTAACTCGCATGGTGTAGAATGAATTGGTTGAAGAGGCTAAATTAGACTGACAAATTTTCACCAAAGTGAAATGGGCGACAAACTTGGTGCGGAACAATTTGGCAATTAATTTGGTAAAATTAGAATTTGATGATGAACTTAATTATGAGTGCTCATCGGACGATTTCAGATGTGTTTTGCTTAGCTCGTTTGATTTCAAGTTTAAGTTAATATGAGTTTAATCTAGCTTGATTCATATTTATTTATGTTGTTTTTTCATATAATTCATTCTAAAATTTAATGTATAATTAAAACATTGCAAGTTTGATATAATTATACATAAAAGATAATTTAATCATGCATAAATTTATTTAAATATGATATCATATAATGATATTTTTCAATTTGGATATATTTATATATTAAAATTTATGATAAATATAGTAAAAAATATTATTCTTTATATAACGTATTAGTTTCGAGTTGAGCTAATTTGCAAAGTTAAAAGCTCAGGCTTGACTGTTTAATATTGAGTTACACTTTGAGTCAAATTTTTTTGAGTTGAGTACCAAGCTAAATTGTGCTTAATTGAATTTTGAACAACCTTAAATTTGACTAATCGAATTTTAAACAACCCTAAACTTAACTATGTGTTTGATGATAGAATATTTGACTATTTTATCTTGTGTACAATTTAAAAAGAAAATATTTAATTTTTAAAATGAAAGTTTGATAGGAAACGTAAATGAATGTCATTTGAGTTTGACATAAACACAACCTAACTCAAATTTTATTAAAGATCAATTAGAATTTAAAGACAAAAAAAATGAGTTTGAATTTAAGTGGGCTAATTTGACAAATGGACAGGGAGTATTTATTGTGTGAATTGAGTCAAGTTAAGCTGTATTTGTCTTCAAATTTAAATCAAACACGAGTTCATGTTGAACATAAAAAATAAAAGTTTTATTTATTTACATTTTTTCATATAATTTAAGATAAAATTAGTTAGAAGATTGAATAGAATAACTACATATAAATTACATTATGCTAAATAGTTTGTTTGCCCACCAAAATAATTATATTATCATGTAAAATTATAATTAGGATATAACTCTATGAATTTTTTAGGGAGAATATTTTTTATATTATCAAGTAGTTAAAAAATTAGGCCTAATTATAAGAAAATAGGAAAAATATGAATTGTCGACAATATCCTCACCTAAGTAAAAGTTGGAGTTATATCCTAATTAGCTCCAGATTGAGTATCCTGCTTTGCCTGTTGGGAGAAATGGAAAGGATGATGAGGATATGATTCTTTGGTTTCTTAAGGACCGCAAGTTGCATGTGGAATATGCTGTTGCCAAGTTGACCAAGGCCATTGTATCCTTATTTTTTTTGTTTTCAGTAGCTATAGTCACATTTTTTAATGTACTTTATTTGTTGGTTTAAAAAAATGCTTATTTTTTGTGGTTTTTCTGAAATGTTTTGGTAGAAATGGCGCCAGGAACTTGGTATAACAGATTTGTCGGAGGAATCAGTAAAGGGTATGTATGCAACTGGGAAAGCGTATTTGCACAAGCATACTGATGTCCATGGTAGACAAGTGTTTGTAGTGGTTGCCTCCAAGCAGTTTCCTTCTGTAAATCACTTGACTCTGAAACTTGTCCTTTGGCTATGCATGCTTCCAAACAATCTGAATGAACCAAACATTTTTATATTTAGAATGAGAAAATTCATGTTTCCCTATCCTATTTATGTTTTAAGTTTTTATTTTATTTTTGTCAATGCACTTTGCAGTTGACACTCTGTTTGTATTTTTTATTTTAGATTCACGATCCTATCTAGAGTCAAAAGCTTTGTGTGTTTCTTTGAAAAGACATCGACTAATCTTCCGACTGGGAAAGAAGAAATTTTAGGAATATTTGATCTCCGTGGTTTTGGAACGCAAAATGCAGATATTAGCTTCTTGAAGTTTGTGGTAATTGTTAACCATGGCCTTTGTTTTACCTACCTCCATCAATTGCCATTTTTTTTTTATCATATATGATTGCACAAGTTAGTCAATTTCAATTCTATTCTATCTGCCAGCTGAACATTTGTTATTCTAACCTTAATAAAGTAGACTTCTGTATACACAAAAAGACAGAGCTGTTCTAGTTATAATTGTTGACCCCTGTTTGGTAAAAAAAATTGTTAAATTTTGTTAATGTCTCTCAAAATGGTTATACTGTGAAAAACACTTACTTTTTATAACCTGTAATTTGTTGCTTCAAGACATCCTTCAACTTGAATGTATATTGTTCTCTTTAATTTGTAAATAATTTACGTATATTATTATTTGTAGAATTAACATGGACTTTTTTTTTGCTAAGTATTTGTGTTGTGCTTTGTACAAGTAGATTGATGTGTTCTATATGCATTATCGTCGGAGATTGGGGGGAGTCCTGTTCGTTGATTCACCGTTGTATTCCAGCCAATTTGGCAAGTTGTAAAGCCATGGCTCTAATCATATGCGTCCCTGGTAATTTGAATCATCATTAATTACTTACAGTAGCTTTCTCTTCATTCTTGAAGGCTAGGTTTTGCTCAGCAGATACTGTGTGCAAAGAGCATTTCACAACTGACACAATCCCAGATGACTTCTGTAAATAAGAGACAGTTACTCCTTAATTGGGAAAAGCATGCTCAGCTTCATGAAGATATGATTTTGATGCAGAACCACAAATTTTTCCAGCTGGGAGAATTCCTATTCCCTACACTCCTTCAATCACATTAATGTTTTGCTGGACATTCTTGCAGCAATATTTATTTACATACTTTACATAGTCTACGATTTTGTAAAAGAAATGCATTTGGTAATTGAATTATTAGTGCAATAAACTGTTTGTTATTGACCTCCATGTGGGTATCATTTCTTGTGAAGTAAATAGTCTCTTTAAGGAATTATAGAGATAAAACTATGATATATTCAGATGTAATCAATCTATTGTGTATTTAAAAGTACTTGCATCTATGCAATGTGGGGGCAACATGCATCACTGAGATGCAAGAAGCCTATAAATACATTTAAATGTAAAAAAATAGTTTCTCCTGAGAAAATGAAGAACCACTGTATCAGACATTGTCATTTATGAGAAGACCAACATGATTTTCATAGAAAACTCCAAACATGGCCTCAGAGAAACTTTGACAAGTTCATCCATCACTGGAGACCATATGAAAGCAAAGCTGCAATTCCAGCGATTCCAGCCACCAGACCAATAATGACTCCAATTGGGGGCAGTCCTCCTCCAACTGCTTTTCCCGTGTTCACATCATACCTTGCAAACCGTTTCTTGGGAGCATTACATTGTGGGCAAGCGTAGCCATCAGGCTGCAAGTCATTCTCCAAAAGGTTAGTGAAACTGTGATAACTGTTTTTTGCAATATAAACATGTTTCAGGAATGTTGCTATCAGTTTGCTTGCCTGTTGGTCAAATGGTTTTGATAGTGTGTATATGTATCCACAGTCTAGACATATGTGAGTTGCTTTAGCCTGCAAGCACTGTCTTTCATGATCCAAAACACAACATAGAGGAAGAAAACCCAAAATGCATGAAGTAGGCCGCATATAAGTTCATTTGCATCGTATAGCAGAATAATACTTGCCTTTTGTGCTTCTGTCAGCTTCCTACCAAATTGTGGTGGTGCAGGTCGTTTCCCCAATCGTTTAACATCTACATCAGCTCCTCTGTTGCAAAACAATTAATTGTATTATCATACATATATTGAATGGGAAAAGTTATCTTATATAGCATGTTATATCATGACATTGGTATAAGATGTATTTTTTCCTTGTGTAAAAAAATCTTGTTTTGTTTCTAGGCTCAAGTTCTTACCATGATGCATTTCAATCTGGGAAGGTAAGGGCATGGAGAGGTGAATGTGAGATGATTTACCTGCTGACTACGAAGTAGACAGAATCAGGCTTAGCTTGGATAGCAGTTTTGGTGAACCCGAGCTTATCAGCAGGCCATAGCTCATCTCCAAAGAAGCTACTTGTGTATAAAACCTGGTCTCCTGCTTTCAACCCTGCTCTAGCTGCGTTTCCGCCACTATCCACAGCCTAACATAACCCAATTCAAGTTACCTTTATGTCATCCTTAAAACAAGTTCAATCCTTCCTACATCCATTGGCTAGAAATCTATCATCTCCTTTTACGTATCATGAACTAATTTGACAGTAACTATAGCATTTGATGGAAGGGAAGTGATAGTATGGACTCACGGTAATGACAACTCCACCTCCAGATTTTTGGCCCAAGGTTAAGCCTAAAGGCTTGTCCACTTCAACCTCAATGGTCCTTGAAGCGCCAGCAGTCCTGGCCATTACTTGAAGACCTCTCTGCCCATTTTGGTAACCTCTGTCGCCACTCTTTCTCAGCTCTTGTAGAGACAAACTTCCCTTGGCATCTGCTAATGACACACCATGGAAGGTGGTCTTCTGCGTGAAGTGTAGAAGAGCAGCTAATAAAGATTCTACCGACCATGCATTACATGATGATAAGCAGCGAGCCATGATGAGTGTGCTACCTGGTGTTTGTTGGTGATGAGTGCATTCCTGGAAGATGTCTTGACAGAGTTTGGAGAGATGGAGCAAGAAGGGGAGCCAGGGACGACGGTGGCCATCTTTGGAGTTCAGGCAGTGGCATCGACGAGAGAGGAAGAGGAAGAGAGAAGATGGGTCGAAGAGAAAGAATTATGTGGATAGGAAGTAGCAGGAAGGATAGCAAGTTAGTGGTGAAAAGCGTGTGTACGCCACAGGGCCTCAGGTCCCCCCAACATGCATGGCCCTCCACGAAAACCTATTCACTTGAAAGATTTTGAAGTGTGATACATCCTTTTAGTAGTTGTGCTATAGAATGTGTTGGGTTTATCCCACGTCAGTTTTGGGAGTGACCGGTAACTTGTATATTAACTAATGGGAAAACCTTAATGCTTGAGCTAACTTTTGGATTAAGAGAGGCCCGTGACGCTTCTTACGAGTCTCATCGTTGGGGGCCTAAAGTTTTTCTATGACAATTGGCGTCGTCTGTGGGAATCTGGGTCCCTTACATGTAACATGTGAGCTCCTGCATGTGTGAGGTGGAGATGATTCGGGTGATCTGATGTGTGAGGGGGTGATTGTTGGGTTTATCCCACATCAGTTCTGGAGGTAACTGGTGACTTGTATATTAGCTGATGTTAATTGGTTATGGTCTCCGGTGATGATAGTATCGGCCTAATGCTAAGAATTATTAGGTTGAATATCTGTTTAAAAACTGTGTAGTTAAAATTCTTCGTGAATTTCAATTAGGTATGATAGGGATGACACCTAACTAAGAGATTGTAGAGCTCCTTGCACTAAATGATTTATCATCATTATTTTTGTTATCACTGATTTGTTATTGTTATTACTAATTAATATTATTCGTGTTCTTGATTAGATATTAATCAACACCGTATTAGTTCATGTATGGTAACAAGTTATTAATTAATTGTCATAGTTGTTGTCTACTTGCGTCTAAAGAACAACTAGTTTGGGGTTAGATTAAAGTCCTTAACGCTTACTAGTGGTCCCGAATGTAATTGATTAATTAATTATTTATTTATTATTGACTGTGCTATTTATATTTGTACTTCATGATTTAATAGATGAATGATATTCTATTTAGATGGTTAAGACTAAGATATTATTAAAGAGTGTAAATCATAAAGCATGATGCGGAACAATTTGGTGGGACCCATTACTTGAAATTCAAATAAATAAATAAATAATAGAGATAATTATAAAATTTTAACTAAATCTAATAATTTTAACTCGTTCATCTTAATTATCAAAATAATTAAAATAAAAATTGATTTCATAATATTTATTAATTAGTTTATTTTTTGTAAAAAAAATTAAAATAGGTCATATTGATGTAGAAAAAAATATAAAAAGTTTTATCACTCTCAAATATATACTCTATTTTTTATACATATAAACCTCATTTTATGGGATTTCCTAAAATAGTATAAATTAAATATGTGGCTCATATATATCAGATGTAGCTCGTCTTAATTTTTTCCTAAATTAATTAATTATTTGTTCTCAATTGGGTTATTTATATGTGTACTTAATGATTTAACGGATGAATGGTATTCTATTTAGATGGTTACGACTAATATTATTAAATAGTGTAAATCATAAAGATCGTTAATTAATGGGCTAGTTGGATTAGTGGATGTATATGCTTCTTGTTTGTTGTCTGTTCAAGGAATACATTATTCGAATGATCACAACGTGTATAATTGATTATTAATGGCTCATTCTTGTGTATTAATGGGTTGACATCAGTGATATTTATTAAGCATTGCAGTATTTAATTTACTTCGGTTAACTAATTCTTACTTAATATTAGATATTTATAAAATGGGTAATAAATTAGGTATACAATTATCGTCGTGATTGTGATTTTAGTTAGTTTGTGGTTGTATTTTATTTTAGAGAGAAAATATCTTACACCCCCACCTTTATCATAATTATCACTTACGCTTCTTGATTTTAAAAAATAATTACTTATATCCTTTTTTAAAAATAATTGATCACTTACACCATTTACTTATAAAAAAAACTGATGACTATGCCCTCTAAATTCTAACAATGTTAGTAAGTAATTAAATACCGATCATGTAGTAGAACCATTTTTGAACTTGATAATATGGCAAACTCAGCATGTCATCAAGAAAAATATATTGTAGCACTATTTTATTAACTTATTATTTTATTAATTAAATATAAATATATATACTCTAACATTAGTATTAATAAGTAGTTAAATATTGATGATTTAGAAAAAGAATTACTTGATGATATGGTAAATTCGAATACATCATAAACGAAAAATATACTTTAACATCAACTTAATATCAAGGGTGAAAGTAAATTTTCATTTTGGGAAAATGATATTAAACTACATTTTTTTCTTAATGATGTGCCCAAGTTTATCATGTCATCAAGTTGTTTTTTCCCCAAATCATCAATATTTAGTGTTAGAGTCTTTAAAATAGTGTTAAAATATTATTTTGATGGCATTTTAATTTGTCACATCATCAATATCTAACTTTGACCATGTAGTCAATATTTAACCACTTATTAACGGTGTTAGAATCGAGAGGGCCTAAGTAATCATTATTTTTAAAAGTAAGGGGCAGCTAATTGAACGACTTAGCTCGCGAGCATTTAGCATTCAAAGCGACTCGACTCGACTCAAAACTCGATATTTAAATGCTCGAGCTCGAAATCAATACGGTTATAACTCGAACTCGATTCAAAATCGACTTATAGTTTGACTCGATAATATAATATAATAATGTATATAATATCACTTACCTACTCAAAACAATTTAAAATCGTAGATAAATCTTATTATTAACTACTAATATAAATCCTAAAAAATAATTTTGCTATGATAAAAGAAAAAAAAACTAATTTTAATTGACATGAGTCTTCTATTGGCAAAAAATCTCTGCCACAATAATTTAATTGTTTATCATGGCTCAATTAACTAAAATTGTAAGGTTAATAAATTATTCATGATATGACTTATATAAGAGACGGACCACCAAAAGTATGGATAAAATAGCCAAAGGATTTACGGTTTATTACCAAGATAAACATACATATATAAAAATATCATACTTATAATCGATTCCTACATGATCTGGCGTCTATCAATAAGCCCATGTGTAAAACCCGTGACTTAGGTTAGAGTTTTATATTAGTGAATTAGTCGGTTGGAGTAGAGTCAGTTTCATGAATCGCGTACTGAGCCAAGACCAACCATGAATTATGAGCGATGAGGATCAAATATACTTGAGTATATGATGATAATGTTAGAAATATGATGAGAATTAAGTTATCAAAGTATATAAAAGTATGTAGTAATTTTTTTATGTATTTGATCGTAGAATTATTTGTAGGTCGAATAATGCATTAGGACGCCTTATAAGGTAGTTTGATTGGTTTATTAGTTATAGACTGTGTTATTGTGGTGTTATGGTGTATATTATATTTTATGGAATTTTCCTTATTTTTTGCATTTTTTAATATTTATTACAGTTAGTCATTATTTTTGTTTCGAGTTGAAGACAAGTTAATTTTTATTTATGACATCGCCACCAACCCATTTCTTGCCCAAACCCTCGACGCTGCCCGACTCTATCGCCAATGCCGCCTCTGGCCATCTCACCACTGCCGATTGATACCGCCGGTCACCGCCAGAAAATTGTTGATCATTCCTAGCTATCCGGCCATCGCCTGACCTCCAAGACGCGACGACCACAACCGCTTTGTGCTCCCATCGCGGATCCCACCGCCAGCGACCATCACTGCTCTCGTCACCAGTGACCATCACCGACCCTCCCGCAACCTTCCCCGACCAGAGCGGAGCCTAGTGCCGCTCATCCTGGTCGGATCTTGTCACCCCACCACCGACCACCTCAATTTTTCCATTTTTTTGGTGAGATGCAGCCTCTACGGACCTTGTCGATATCGTAGACACGTCGGGCTCGCTGACCCGGTGCCAACCATATCACTGCCATATTGCTTGTAGCCGCCGCCGGCAATAGTCGCTCGAAAACTACCATAACGTATAAAAAAATTGGATTCATTGGAATTCACTAGATCTTCCGCCAAGTTGAACCCGATCAAACTTCGGGCACCACTTAGCACCAAATTCGAGCTCCAATATGCACGACGAAAACCTAGCCGTTGCCGATTGCCGATTGCCGATTGCCCGATGTATGATTACCTCTTATTGAATTATTTAAAATTTATTATTATTAACACAATATATTAGGATTGATTATTTGACATGATAATTGCCTGATAGTGGATGAAGTGATATTTGTATGATTTGAGTTATACTTAATGAATGCTATTAAGTAAATTAAATCTAAGCATGCTAGTTGATTGCATCGTAATTTAGAAAAACATAATAAAATTGATGTGAATAGGATGAGATAGGGATGTTTTTATTATGAGGAGGATTGTTGATTGTTTGATGGGTGATGAGTGTATTGTTTGTATGAAAGACTATTTTGTTAATTATTAATATAACTGTATGTTTTCTTCAAAACAAGCTATTTTTTAGCTTATGAACGAGTTGGTTTCGAGCTCATAAATAAACTGATTTTGAGCTCCCAATTGATCTCGTTTCGAGCTCACAAACAAGTTGGTTTAGAACTCCTTAAAATTTAATAGTTCAAGTGTATTCGAGCTCGAGTCGAGTTTAAATAGTATCTGAAATATTTGAGTCGATTTTAAGTATATATTCTTGAAATGAACTTGGAACTATTCGAGTCGACTTTGAGCATAAAGTGAGTTTGGCTCGTTCACTCGTTTAGCAGCCTTAATATATTCATGTATATATAGCTTTATTGTTAATTAATATTTACTATCTTAATTCATTGTAGATAATTAATGTAATATAACATCAACTACATTCATTAAAGAGTTAGATTTTTTTTGCCTCTGCCTAACTCTTTGGTGTAAACCTATAATAGTTCTATGGGCCCATTAAGAATTACTTAATTTAAGATTATTGTTATTATTATTTATATGAGAAATATTTAGAGTATAATTCTTATACATAAATTACGAATTCTAAAAAATGGTGAATTATATATATATATATATATATATATATAGGGTAAAGTGAAGGAAAGCCTAGAGCAGATAAAATTATCTGCGCCGGGCTTTGTTCTAGGCCGTCCGATTACATGGACGGCCGAGATCTAATCTATTTTTTAAAGAAAAAGATTAAAATTTAATTTGGGCCGTCCGATTACAAGGACAGCCCAAATCTAATGTTCCAAAAACTCCTATGCCGCCGCCTCCGCTGTCGTGGCGCGGCCTCACTATACCTTCACCTCGCCTCAGCCGGCCCCGACATGCCGCGGTCATCCCCGCCTTGCCGCTGTCACCCCCGCCCTGCCGCGGCGAATGGGGGCGGGGCAATAATATATATAGCATCCTCACATTCAATAAAATAAATTGAGCCTTATATACAAGGCTTATAAACTTTTGAGCTCAATCATATAACATATTCTAAAAGATCGAGCACACACAAATTGCGATAATGCATGTATTATAATTTTTTAATAGTATTTGTTAATACTAAAAGATCATGCACACACAACTAGGAATAATCCATGTAATATAATTTTTTATTAATATTTGTTATTAATTTTTTTTATTAAGATAATGCATGTAGCAGGATGTGCAAGAAAATCCATAATTCCCTACTCCCACTTCCCTACTTATATAATCACTTATACTATCCACCTCTTCGTGCTATTATCAAATAGAGGGTTGAGAAGTAGTACTGATGCATGGACTTGATGAAGTGTCACAGTGCTATCGAGTCCAGAGGTAGGCTCTTGGTGACTCAATCATTTCTCGAGAGCGGGATGACTGATCAAGTAGTGCATGAACCATTGATCATGGAGCTGAAAAGACACGAGTGTGCTGAGTGTTGGAAAAGCTTCAACTCTGCTAAGGCCCTCCATGACCACATGAGGAAGCATCTCAAAAGGAGCTACCGAGGCATCAACCCGCCATCCCCCTCCTTCGATGGTGTTGCTACTCACATGGGCGAGGAACCTTGCTGGATTACTTTGAGGGAACGGATGAAGGCGTTCTATGAAGATTGGGGCACCGAAACTTATTATGAAGGAGATGTGGCAGTTTACGAAATGTGGTATTGGAGGTGTATGGCTGACTTGGACAGCAAGAACAAGACAAAGGAGGAAGAGGCGGCGCTGGTGACAGTTGTGGGGAGTGAGGTGACTCCGACGGTGGCTAGGGTGATAGTGAAGAGCTGGGGGATCTTATGTGATACTTGCGGCAAGAGCTTCTCTTCCCCCAGGGCGCTCGGCAAGCATAAGACCCACCACTGGAAAACCAACCCAACCCCGCCTCTCTTGGCTGCTGTTGCAGGCTTAGCTTGTGGGACAGGCGGGAGCTGAGGTTTGACGATTGTTCCTAGCGAGTCCCGTGTCCAAGGCGGATAACCGGTGTTATTCGTGTGGTGGAACAACCTACCGAAGCGATGCATCGGGTTGGAGTGCAGTCAGGGAACCAACGGGTGTGTGTCTATC
>JAVDBV010052300.1:0-34793 GCA_032619315.1 Piper longum
TCCCCACTGATAATTAATGAACCAGATTGAAGATTGATGAAAAAAGAAAAAAGTAAACTATCAAAATCTGATGAGCAATTAATGACTGTAACCATGCTTTTTGAACCAAACATTGGAAATTGGTGGAAGAAATCTTACTCAATCATCCCGGTCGGCTCAAAGATTTCCGCTTTGGAGAAGACGGCGACATCCCCACCAACCCCAACCTTCCATATCAAATTCTTCACCGAGCAGGTGACGAAGGCGTTCCCGCTCGGGTCCAGAGCGAGGCCGTTAGCCCAACCCCGATCGCCGTCCCCGAGAGTCGCGAGGAAGAGGCGGCGGCCGGAGTTGGCGTCGTAGACAGCGAGGGCGTTGAGGAAGGGGGGGCGGCCTAGGGAGGAGGCGATGGCGAGGAGGCGGGAGCGGGCGGGGTCGGCGGCGACGCCGAGGAAGGCGGCGTAGGGGGGGAGGTCGGGGTCGGAGAGGAGGTGGTGGGCGACACCGGCGTCTGAGACAACGTGGAGGGAGGGGCTTCGGGTGCTGCCGAGTAGGAAGTGCTGGGCGGAGGCGTCCCAGGCGGCCGACTCCGGGAAGAGGTTGGAGGATCGGAAGGTGACCTTGTGGGGCTTGTAGGCGAGGCAAGGTTGTACTTGTATGGACAGGTAGAGTAGTAGGAAGAAGAAGAGGAAGAAGAAGATGAAGATGGATGGCATAACTGTAAATAATTTGGAAAGTTGCAGAAGTATGGTACTTTCTTTCTTTTCGTGGATTGTACCTAAATGGTTATCATCATTCTTATTCTCCTGCTGATGTTTGCCACCTGTGAGCGCCCACTCACCAACCCAAATAGGCTTGGTTCTAGGCAGCGGGTTTGGTTCAAATGATTAAACTATTCAGATCGAAGTTAAACCCAACTAAAATCTATCTAACCTATCTTTCGTTCCTTTTGCCAAACAATATCCCCAATCCCTAAAGCTTTGGCCCATGCCATCTTGTTGTCAACTATCCTATATTTGGTATATATTTTAATAATTGTCACTCTCTGTACAATATATATATAAACTAAAAGATGCATGGGAGGAGATGATCAATACTAGGCACGCTTATGTAACTATTTCTCTTATAATATATTGCATTTTAAGATGATTAAGGGAATGGATAGTAAATGTATTGTAATGATTACATGTTTAAGGGGAAGAAAGAAAGTATTTACAATAATATAGTTATCTCATGGGCTTAAAATTGTGATATATTTATAACAATGACTAACTCATTATATTATGTCATGATTTGCCACAGATTTTATTACATATTCATCTTGGTATAAGCATTGCATGACATGACATATTGTAATATTTTTAGATTAAGTCTTTTGTAAGTATTAAGCAATGAAGATGCATGAACCACATGACTAGAACTTAAGGACTTAAATAGTTTAAATTCTCAAAGACAAGTTCAAGAAATGTTTAATAAGGATGGACACTACTTACTTAGGGAGAGAGCTTCCAATATGTTGGAGTCATCTTTATCAAAAGGTATCGATGGAAGTGTTAGATTTTATTTTTATAAGACAACATTATAAACTCTCTAAATATAATTATAAGAGTATCTACCATGAGAGAAATTAAGCTCATCAATAATCCAAGGAAAGAAGAAGTCCCAAATTAGTTTGTAGCCCTTTGGCAAGGACTTTGGTGACCGAAAATGCAAGAGTTAGAGAACAACTTCAACTTTCGGTAGCCCTTTTACACGAACTTCGGCAGCCAAAGAAACAAGGGTTTGGACCAACAAAGAAAGGATCCAACCTTTGTTAGACCTTCTGTGTGACAACCTGCCTAATTTTATAGTCAAACCGAGTGCCACTTTTGATTTAACCTTGAACCCACATGATAATACAAGGAATAATATAAAAATAAACCGCATATTATGCTAAAATTTAAGCAACTAAATAATAATTATTCCAAATAATATAATATGCCTAATACTATATCAAAGTCACAACAATTTATAAATAAGTAGAACAACAAGAAGCATAATAATCAACCACGAATCAAATCATGTTTCACTACTAATAATATATAACCAAAATAATAAACTACTAAAAAGTTTGAAAGAAAAATCTAAATATCATAGTCCATCATGAGAGTCATTGTCTCTTCCCAACGCTCACTCTCGCATAGTTAATTCATGTGGAGGTAATTTTATGTTAATGATGGAACCACTAAGTATATGTAATAATAACGAATAAATAAAAAAACATCGCAAATATAATCATAAACGTTGCCCTTTTCCCTCACTAGAAGATTGTATACTTATTCCCCACCCAGACTTCGGTACAAAGTGAGGGCTAAGTCGGTTTCTAATTCTATGAATGTATCTTGGGTTGAGCTTTACACCCACGGCAATATCATAATTAGGTCCCTTGACGTGCAGTCTTATACAAATGTCAAAAACCATACCTCTCACACAACTAATCAATAGTTGTCCGTGCTAAATAAGTATCATATAAGCTATACATACCTTGAATGCCTCAATTATTCTCTTAAATTAGTTTATGAGAGATTTCTTAGAACCTCAAATTTATATTACTACATATATTTGATTAATTACATACAATGCTATGACATGATATGCATACACACACATTGACATTAGTCAAACATACTTCACAACTCAGACATTATCAAATAAATAATAATTAACATTTAATTATATTTAATTAAATTAATTAACACAAATTATAATAATAAAAATAAAAAATTAGTGTTTCTAGACTGACACCGTGGCTTTGACACAAGTGTTGAGGTGGTACTCCCGAATAACAGCTTCACATAGACAAGTGTCACGACGTTGAGTCTCCTAGATTTCAGTTCCATGGCATTGGACATGCCAAAATTACCATGATTTACCATTGTTGTGACACTAAGCCTACCGGCTTTCAATGCCATGGCACTGGCATCCTCTACACACAGCACAAATATGCATTGTTGTGGTGCAAGTTTGCAGTGCTGCACTATTGTTGCAATATTTTCAATCCGAATCTCACATGAATTACGTCCAGTTCAAATCAAATCAAATCTTAACTATTTTAGCAAGTTATTTACATTATTTAATGACTTGTTATGGTAGCTTTTCATGCAATTATCTATAATATAAATTTTACCATTAAAGGGCATAAAAGATTATATATATTCTACTTATTGCCAAATACATCTAATTATCTTATTAAAGCAACACAAGAGCATGAAAACTTCATAAAAGATGATAATATAATAATTCTATGTGTATTCATCATGAATTAAATAAACTAATAATACAAACAATTATATAAACATGTATATAAAAGAGTAATATGCAAAATTTATTTTTTTATAAACAATCACTCATATAACGAATCCAATCTTTATAAATTCGTTGTACAACACAATCCTCCATAAAATAAAACAAATCCACGACTTCATCTCCCCAAATACCATCCAAATTCAATAGAAAACTTATATAATTATGATACATGCATGTCCTAAACATGAATTCTATAAAAACATGATAATTTTATGAAGAAAATCAATGAAAGAAGACAAAACATACCTCAAACCTTGTTGGGTTTATCCTACATTGGTCGTGAATGATGTTGGTGAGTTGTATATAGGCTAATGTGAAAGCCTTATTTCTTTAGCTAGCTTTTACAATAAGAGAGGCCCGTAAAAACTATTGCAAGTCCCTTTTGGGGGTCCTTTGAGCCTAACAGTGGTATCAGAGTCTAATTATGATCTTCGGAAATTTAGTCCCCCAAAAAAGACTTGCAATAGGTATCACTGCCACTTTTAATCGAAAAGCCAAGAAATAAGTCATTCTCATTAGCCTATATATAACTCACCAACATCATCCATGACCAATGTGAGACAAATTCAACAACTCCTATTCACATATCGGGCGTCCCGCAACTATCATCGCCTAAAAAATTCCCCTCAAATCATTAGAAGGAATTCACGAAGGAGACATCCACAATTGGCGTAAGTAAACACCAAAGCCCACATGGCTCTGATACCACTATTAGGCCAACATGCCCCTAAAAAGAACTTGCAATAAGTTTCATGGACCTCTCTAATTCTAAAAGTCAGCTCAAGAAATAAGGTTTTCCCATTAACCTATTTACAACTTACCAACATTATCTATAACCGATGTGAGATAAAACTAACAACTTCCCTCCTCACATCTGGCATCCCCGAAACTATCATCATCTAGAAAATTTCCCTTAAATCATTTGGCAGAACCCACGATGTAGGCTTCCACAATCTGCGTAGGCAAATACAATAACCCATATAACTCTGATACCACTCTTAAGCCTTACGGGCCACCAAAAGGGAGTTCAATAGGTGTCACGAGCCTCTTTTAATCCAAAAGCTAGTTTTTGGATTAAGAGAGGCCGGTGACACCTATTGCAAGTCACTTTTGGGGACCCAAAGGACCCAACCGTGGTATTAGAGCTTGGTTGGGGGCCCAAAGGGCCGAAGAAGTGGTATCCGATCTTGGTTATGATCTTGGGAGATTTAGTTTTTGCCTACGCCGATTGTCAGAGTTTTCTTTATGGTTTCCACTGATGATTTGAGGGGAGTTTGCCAAGTGGATGTCGTATAATTTAAAGGGAGTTTGTCAAAGGATGATGGTTTCGAGGACCCCAAATGTGTGAAGGGGAGTTGTTGGGTTTATCCCACATCGGTCATATATGATCTTGGTTTATCCAACATGGTATCAGAACTTGGTTAGGGGCCTAAAGGGCCTAAGAAACCTAGCCCCATCTACTCCCCTCTCAACGTCACTTCTCAATCCAAATATAGAGAGAAGCAATCTCTCTATTATTGAGAATATAAATAGGTCTTCAATTTAGGGGTATTTTAAGTATGTTACCCAATTAATTAATTAATTCATTATATGGCTTGTATTTATTTAAAAAGGAAGTGTACTTAATAGTGCCATAATTAAGAGTCATAAACTCCTAAAATACCATCTTAAGTATTATTATTTACCATATTTTTGTCATCTTAAAAGTAACTTCCATGTCAATATTTAATAACCGGGTAATCATAAGGTCAACTTGAAACAATCATATCTCACTTTATTGAACTCAGTTTTACCTAATTATTTTTTGTTGGATTCCTTACGTTGCCTACTTTATATACAAAAAATTTAAAAACCTTTTGACATGTATTCTCATAGAGTTGAATTTTTATAGATAATGTATCAAGTCTGTCCAAATCTCCAACATAAGAAAATTTTCCAATATTACTTTTATTCTCTTTTATAATTAATCGAATTTTCCTTAGTTAATATTCAATACTAACTTGGATAACAATCTCACTTAATTATGTATTTGGTCTAACCTTCGTAGTTAATTTATTTAAATTAACAATAATCACGTAAAAAATTGACCCGACCTAAGATTTCACATTCGACAAGGACTTTGGCAATCGAAGATGGAGGGCTTGATAAGAAGCAATGATGCCTTAGACTTCGGCTGATCTTTGGGAGAGGTTTCGGTAGTCGAAGAGGGTATGGACAATCAAGTTTATGAAAATCTAAGTGAGGAAAAAGTCAAAGTAGCAAAATTAGCCATTGAACATTGAAGAATTTAAGTGTTAAAATGGAGAACAATATTGCTGAAATTCAGACAGCATTCGGTCATTTAGTCAGGAGTTCGGTCACTAAAGCATGAGGTGAAGCAAAGGAAGAAAGGTGTTCGGACATGCGGCTAGCTGTTAAGCGTTTAAAATATATAATATTTACCTATATTTTTAATGTGATTTTGTAAATCCCGAGTATAAATATTATTAATAAGGTGATATTTTTTGTTATATTTTAATTAATTAATATTTTATGAGATATACTTAATTTTGGAATTTTAATGCAGGAAAAAGGTGAAACAAAATAAGCTTAGGATTTGTTGGTCATAGTATTAAACCCCACCCATTGATGGTTACAATTTATAATGTTGACAAAGCTTGATGAGACATTTGAATAGGTCGAAAAGTTGGAGACTTGAGTGGACATCATAATTAATTAGACTACGTCGATTTGTGAACACCCTCTTTGAATTTATATATCTAATGCCCATCTCATCTTTTATATAAAGGGGTAGTCATTTGTTGTTTGACATATCCCATCTCTTGGCTTAGGAGTTTAGTGGAAGAAATATTTTAGTTTTTGTAATTCTTTTTCTTTCATAATGAAAACTAGTTTATTTTTTATATTATTTTCTATTTTAGTTATGGAGTAATCCTTTCTTTTGTTGTAGATAACAATGGAACTTACAATGGTTTAATTAGATTTGTTTCAATCTATTACTCTTTTATTCAATTGGAATGTTTGAATTATCATGTTCTTAACGCTAAGAATAGATTGATCATCTATTTCTTAGATCATGAGATTTAATTAGATTTTGGGAGAAATTAATTAGATTAGTTATTGATAATTCATTAGACGATGAGTCTTTTCACTTGTTAGTCGTTGTAGTCGGGAGATATATAATATCGTATGCGATTGTAAAACAAATCTTAACACATTATTTTGTTGATTAATAAATTGTCACCGGGAGGTAGAAATTGAGGCAAAATAATAGAAGCATGAATGAGCGGGAATCCTAGATTGACAATCGGAGAGAATAAAAGATAAGAGTAAGATGTGATGAAAGTTAAATGAAGATTAAGGGAAATTTGACTCTACAATGAGTTTTATCCTTATAACTTTTTCTTTAAATTTATCATTATATTACTCTTATCGACCGTGTATACTTGCACATTATTAAAATTATTCGAACAATTTTTTGGCACCGTTGCTGGGGAGAATGAATTTTCTTAGTTAGTTTAGGATTTGAATTTTTAGTCTTTTTCTTTTCTTTTTAGATTTTATTGTCTGTCTTTTTTAAAAAATATATAAAAATAAATAATAAAAAATACAATATCATTATCTTCTTCCTTGTTGTCATTTATTTATGCATCGATTAGTGCGGTTTCCATTAATTTCTTGTGATCTAGATATTGAAAGGACTTTGAGGAATTTGCGTGCTACTTGAAGAAGAGCACAACAAGCAATAGAAGAAGAAGCCATGGACCCTCAGCAACAACAAATGCCTCCACTTCCACCAACTGTAGTAGCTAATGATGACAATAGGGGAATCCAAGATTGGGTTGTACCTCTTGCAATACGGTTACAACCTAGTATTATTGCACCACTAGTGGATGCAACCCATTTCGAGCTTAAACTTGTTTTATTTAACATGTTACAAAATATAAGACAATTTAGTGAATCCCCTACTGAAAATCCTAATAGGCATATCATGGATTTCCTATTTTTTTGTGATATGTATAAGCAACCTGGTGTCTCTGATGACACTCTCTGCCTTCGCTTATTTCCATTCTCATTAATAGGAAGTGTAAAAGAGTGGTTGTCATCATTAGATTCAATTATCACTTGGGATGAATTGTCTGAAAAATTTTTGTTAAAATATTTTCCTCCTCTAAAACTGCTATATTACATAATGAAATTTTATATTTTTTGCAGTTTGATGGTGAATATATCTTTGAAGCATGAGAAAGATTTAAAGAATTGTTGAAAAAGTGTCCCAACCATGGTATAGAAAGATAGATGCAACTCCAAACTTTCTATAACGGGTTGTTGGTGCAAACAAAGAACATAATTAATCCGGCTGCTAATGGATCATTTCTTACGAAGAGCCCATATGAAGCTTTTCAACTACTAGAATTGATGGTTCCTAGCAACTATCATGCAACACAAGAAAAGCACCCAAGGAGGATTAACGGAGTTTTTGAATTAGATGCACTTATTGCTTTATCTGTTCAGGTCAGTGCTTTAGCTAATCAAGTACAAAATCTTAATATGCAGAGACAGGTTAAAGCTGTGGAGCCAAGGTGTGAATGGTGTGGGCAAGGATATTCTACAGGTCAATGTACAACATATCAAGTTAACTACGTAGGCATAATAGGAACAACAATCTCTATTCCAACACCTACAATGCGGGCTGGCGAAATAACCCCAACTTTTAATGGAATAATTCTCCACAATCGACTGCAATTCTCAATAATCCACCACAACCATCACAACATTCTCGACCTCCTTCACTTCCTTTTCAGCCACCGCAACCGGAGTTGATCCAAATATTCAATTCTATGCAACAAACTATGCAACAATTCATGCAAAATTAGCAGCAACAACAACAATAGTTTATGTAACAAGTTATGTTGCAATTAGACAAGGAACCAAGTGAGCGACCCAAGGGTTCACTTCCCAGCCAACCAGAATAACCAAGGAAAGATGGTCAAGAGCATTGCAAAGCTGTAACAACTTGGAGTGGTAATACTTTACAAGAACCAGATCAGTCAAATGAAATTAAGGAAAATAATGAAAAGCCAAATAACGAACATGAACCCAATACATTGGTTATCTTACTCAGAAGCAAAGGGGATCAGTTTAGTTATTCATTATATAAAGTCATAAATTCTCTTTGTGAGGAAGATATTGATGTGGATGAGATGGTTAAAATATTAGATTCACAACCAATCTTGCTTAGGAGATTCAAAGTTGTGGAAGCCTTAGATCTACCATTCCACAAATTGCTACTATCAGTTGATGTACCATCTATTTTGGAGTTAAAGCAACTTCCAAAACATCTCAGGTTACTTTCTTAGGGTTTAATGACACTCTTCCTGTTATTATATCTTCAGAGCTAACTATATTGCAAAAAGAGAAGCTGATTAGAATACTAACAAATCACAAGTTAGCTATTACTTGGACTATAGCAGACAAATAGGGCATCTAGTGTGGCTACTGGTCATTTTCTCCTCGGCAAAAGTTTTCTCCACATGGTGCAATTGAAATTAAGACTGAAGAAGATGATCGATCATTTTAAGTCAATGGAGGTAGACTGAAACACTACTATGAAGGGGATCAACTTTAGAAGTCTTCTATCACATTAAATAAAGAATGAGAAACTGGCGTTTGGCTATAAACGTTAAACCAAGTGCTTCTTGGGAGGCAACCCAAAAATAGGTTAAGTACAAATTCAGTTATTCATGATAATCATCCACTGACTAATTGGTTGAAGGAGTTCTCTTTCACTTCTTTATTTGTATTTTGTTCAATATTGAAGACAATGTTTAGTTTAAGTGTGAGGGGATGTCTTAATTTTGTGCATATTTTCATACTCAACTCATGTTTTGATTTAAGATATGCATATATATATATATATATATAATATAGTTAGAATAAAAATTTTATTATGCAATAGTATATTAGTCTCTTGGTTCAATGATAGATACATGTGAATTAGTCTTACTTTTCTTAAGAAAACTTGATTAATTGATATGAACAATGAATTGAGTAAATGATTGCATTCTAGAGTTGGTTCTCTATCTTATATTATTTTAACAATCTATTGGTTTAGATGATTTTAATAAATGTTTTGCAATAAGGATTGTACATGATGGTCATGACTTTTAAAATTTGCCCTAGCAACTTTCAAGGGGAAATATTTTGCTTGTCATGTTGATGGACAATGATATATGCATTTCTTTTTGATTAGTCTAGACATTTCTTCAAGCCCTACCTAATATAAAGTATCTGCTGCACACAATTTCATGGACTTTATTATACACATTTGTTTGATTACCCTTATTTTTCGCCTTCGCCTTTTTATTAAAATATATCTGGCTGCTTGAGTCCTAACACCCTAGTATTTTGAATTCGTTCTAAATTCTAAAGGGGATGAACTTTGAGTAGTATGGGGGGGCATTGCTTTTCATAGAATGGTGATTGAGAAGATAGTGTGGATTTTCCTGGCACTTTGCTTTGTAAAAACAAACATGAAAGAAAAAAAGAAAATGGCAAAAAAGATGAGGCAATGATCCTCCACTGGTATATACAAGATGAAGCAATGAGCTTCTACCGGTTTGAAATAAAAGAGGTTAGTAACCTCCAGCAAAAAGAAATAAAAAAAAAGCAGGTAGTCAATGGAAAATCAAAGCAGAATTAGTTTTTATATCAGATCAATTCGCTACAACATTTAAGGAAGTTCGTGTCGTATTGTTACATGTCATACATTATATCATCATGCATCCATTCAGCTAAGGAATAATACGTTTTAACGTATAATTTGCTTGGGACTCGTGATTAAGATTTTATATCATGTTCGTTGTGCGTTAAGTGAGTTTCGAGTCCGTATAATTACTTAAAATGTTATATATTTCTATTTGACAGTCCTGGTCCATGTAAGCCTAAATTCGACTACCATACATTTAGCCTAACCAACGTTAAAGAATTGACTCAGTCCGAAACGAGGCTCCATCCTTAAAGTTCATGAAAGATTAAATACTTGCTTTCATGTCAAAAGGGGTGACAAGGTGCAATGGTGCAATATGACTCATTATGGTCTTGTGATACCGAGAAAGTGAGTTAATGGAAAATATTGGTAACTATAAGCCGTGGGCCACATAGTATATGTGCATGTACATGGGATTGTAGTTGGATGGGGTGCTCACCCTCCCATCATAATCAGATCTCTGCAATGGCTCATAATCATTAAAAGACTCAATTAATGATATTGTGGAATATATTTACTTGTTTCTTATAACAATATGGCTTAGTGATTTTGTCACTAATGCGAAATTGTCTACACCGATGTGAGCATGGATGGATGAGTTAAAGTCGGGATAGCTAGACGACTAAGTTATTTGACTATTGATTATCTTATTTTAGTTGTTATTATATTTATGGCATGTTTGCAGGCAGTGGGATTTAGGTTTGTTTCACAGGGTCTTAGTTGATTCCGAGCATTGGTTATCTTATGTTTTATTCATGGCATAACTTAGAACTTAAACTTTAACTAATTATTTGAGTATGAATTTAATTTGTATTGTTCAAAAGATTTTAAGTCATGGATTTATTTATGTTGCTGATAAATTAATAGAAAAATAATTTACGAGATACTTAGTTTATATTGTAACACTTAACCCGTGGCTCGGAATGAGTGGGTCGTTATAGCACAAGTGCAAGCACAACCATGATTTTATGCTAATGCATAGAACAGAATGCCGCAATGTATAGAAAAGAAATTATCTGTGGTAGAAATGTTAATACTGTTCATACAAAACCACCACCAGCAAATGCATTCTCAACCAGCATCTATTAGGAACTTGGAGAACCAAATTGGTCAATTGGCTAACGCTCTGAAGAGTATGTCACTTGAAAACCTTCCTAGTGACACTCAAGTCCCAAGACTTAAAATGGACAAGAATGAAAGGTAGTTAAGAAGTTCAAAAAAATTGCCGAAACCTTGTAGACCTCCTACAAGAGGAGGTGAAGAACATAATGGAAGCTAATCCATGGAAGAAAATGAAAATAGATGGGTAGAGGTGCACTAGCCAACTCTTACACCTACTGTGCCAAAATATGTCCCAAACCTTCCATTTCCATAAAGGCAACAAAGGAATAAAAAAACTAAGAAAATTCAGGAGTTCATGAATATTTTTAGAAACCTAACAATCAACATTTCCTTTGCCAACCCTTTAGAGTAAATGCCCAACTACGCACTATGTCAAACATGGGCCTGCACCCTTAAACTTCTTGAATGATTAACTATCTGCCCATACCAAAAGAGGTGACAAGGCACAGTGGCGTAATATGACTCATTATACACTTGTGATACCGAAATGGTGAGTCATGACAAATATCAGTAACTACAGGCTGTGAGCCATGTAACATGTGCGCATACATGGGATTGTAACTAGATGGGGCGGCTACCCTCCCAGTCTAATAAGAGCTTGGCATAGGCTCATGATCACAATAAGACTCAAACTCATATGTTATTGAATATATTAACTTGTTTCTTCTAATTATATGACTTTGTGTTTTTATCACTAACTCGGAATTACCTTCGCATGTACGAGCATTATAGAAAGATGGGTAAAGTTGGGACAGCTTGAGAACTATGTTAGTAGACTATTATTCTTTTTTCTTATATGTTGTAATACTTTTAGGTTGTTTGCATGGGAGTGGAATTTTGGTTCGTTTGCCTTAAATTATTCCAAGCTTATATTATATTTTATTTTGTGGCACGACTTAGAATTTGAATTTTAACTAATTCCTTGAATATGAATTTAATTTGTGCAATTTCAAAGGAATTTTACATCATGGGTTTATTTAGAATCTTGAATGTAACACTCTAATTTCGGTTCACTTAAGAACCGAATTAGAAATATTGTGATCAAGTCGAGTCATGTTTGAAGTTGTCAGTCGATACGATACGATTGATAAAATAGATCGAAACAACCTTCTTCATGTTATGAGAATGGAAGACATTATTAAATACATGTCAAAACACATCTAACATAAATGAAGGTAAAAATAAAAAAATAACTACGTTGAGCTCAAGTGTGTATACCGTCTATTTGTCCTCCCACCAACTTCAACTAAAGATTTCAAGACCTACATATGTTATATGAAAAACATTAATAACGAACGTTACTAGTCTGGAAAATAACTAATACAAACTAGCAAATATGTATTCCATTACCAACGAAAACTTATGAAACTTCAAGATTGCCTCACACTCGGCAGTAGGCAACATTCTTAAGTAGTGTCAGCTTGCATGGACGGCTCATAATGAATACCCATTTGCTCATAATCATATTCATACATACAACACTTAACGACCTCACATCTTCCATATCACCTGTCACGGTACTCGAGTGGTAAAAGGAACACTTAAGCTAGTGCCATAAATTCCAGAAATGTGTTACGTTATGCACTACCCTCATACGTTGCACTTACCTCAGGGTTTGAAAGAGTACTAGTGCGGTCCATACATATCTCCGTACCACTCATTCCCTTGTTCATAAAATCAATAAAAATGTGCATACTTATACAATAGGATTAGGGAAGAGGCTTGTATCATAAAATTCTATAGCTTAAGTTCGAAAACCTATAAGGGATCTCATCCTTGTAGTTTTATTAAACATGTGTAGAAAACGCGGCTAAATAGACCGACATCGGAGGTATCCGATAAAACACTGCTGATACCACCCCACATATAAAATACGATTAAACTTGACAAGCAAGGAGTCAAGTAGAGAGGGAGAGTCCTATGGACTTGTGGTCCAAGCTCCAAGCACAACGACATGTCTACGGAAAACTTGGACTCCGTAACCAAAAACAATCGAAAAATAGCCGAACATGGGCTGAACTAAACTGAACCAAGTTGAACCAGACCGAATCAAATGGGTTAAACCAACCCTGCTGGGTTAACTGAAAAATGGGTTGGGTTGACTTGGCAGACATCATGATCATGGGCTCGGACTGGTGCGCAGGCAGGTAGATGCAGTTGCGGCAAAGCGGATGCATCGGGCAGGGGGACGTGATCATGGGCAACAGGTAAACCGGGGGAGGGGGGGAGGGGCGAGCGGTGCCCGTCGCTAGAGAATGCTGACTACAGTGCGGTTGTGGTCGCCATCAATCAAGATCGATGGAGGGGAGGATTGGGAGCGCAGTGGTGGTGGCAGTTGGCAGAGTCTGGCAATTGGTTGGCTAAAAAACGATCGAGAAGTGGCGGTATCACCGCCGGGTGCGGCAATGTCACCGGTGGCGAGTACAACCACGGCGGAGATTGGTGACGGTTTCAAATGGCAAATCTCAGCAAGATGAGGTTGTGTGGGTGGTCTGATCAATTGGAAGTAGCTCACCAGCCCCGAAAAATGGCCCTAGAGGGTGGCGGCACCGATGCATGCCAAACATGCATGGCATGCACATGAAATACCTAGAAAATCCAAAATGGATGCTAAACGGTGAAACGACCTAGATCGAGGCCTAAAATCCTGGCTAACTCATAAAAAAAGCATATTTATACCCTGTGTATACACTGATAATTATTATATATAGTATCATAACTGAAATTATTATATGCATTTTTGGCATACTCAGCTTCCATAGCATGCTTATATGGCCATTTAGGCCCTATACTCATTCTGAAAATTAGTCTGGCTCGAGCTCGCTTGAACCGATTCAATACTAACCCGAACTGGGTAACCTACAAGTAGGCAGGTAAAACCCTAGCCCAAAATTGGGTTTTACATTGAAAATTAATATAAAATTAATTTACAAGACACTTAGTTTTTTATAGTAACACTTGACTCGTCGCTCGAAATTGGCGGGTCGTTATAGTTTAATTTCATATGATCCAAATGAAGTTGAAGAGGAGCCAATTTATACGGCACTATTATTGGATGCACAAGCAGGAACAATTGAACAAGGTGATCAAATGAAGCCTTTGTGTGTGCCGAAATTGGCAGCAAGAAAGAGCATGCCATCCATAATTTGGCCACTGAACTTGGAACTATGGCCTCAGCCTAAACATCTGAAGTATGTATTTCCTTGTGAGTCTAATACTCCTCATGTTATTATCTCTGCAGGAAGAAAAGTTGTTGAGAATTTTGAAGAACCATAAGCTGTATATGAGATGAACTATTATTGCCAATATTAGAGGCATTAGCCCAGCAACCTGTATGCACAAAATCTCACTGGTTGAAGGACACAAACCTTTAGCTAAGCCACAGAGGAGACTCAATCCAATCATGAAGTAGGTTGTAAAAAATGAGATACTAAAATGGCTAGATGTTGGTATCATTTACTTAATACCTGATAGTTCCGTGGGTTAGCCCAATCCAATGTGTGCCAAAGAAGGTGGATTAACCATAGTTCTTAATCAAAATAACAAGTTAATACCGATAAGAATAGTTATGGGGTGGAGAGTATGTACAGACTATAGAAAAGTAAACAAAGTCACAAAGAAAGACCACTTTCCCTTGCCCTTCCTTCATTGATCAAATGTTTGACAAATTAGCAAGACAAAGTTCTACTGGTTTTTAGATGGATAATCTGGGTACAATCAGATTCCAATACATCTAGATAACTAGGAGAAGGCCACATGCACATGTCCATATAGAACATTTACCTTCAGAAGGATGTCATTTGGTTTGTGCTTACCCGAAATTTTTCAAAGGTTTATGATGTCTATATTCTCAGACATGTTCAAGAATGGTGTGGAAGTGTTCATGGGTGACTTTTTTTTAGCCTTTGGTAAAAAATTTGATCATTGTTTAGATGCTGTAGACAGAGTGCTTCAAAGCGTGAAAATTCTAGCCTGGTCCTCATATGGAAAAAATGTTACTTCATGGTGCTAGAAGGACGCAAAGTTTCCAACAAAGACCTAGAAGTAGACAAGGCAAAGATAAAGGTTATAGAAAAATTGCCAGCACCCACCCCTATCAAGCATTAAAAATTTGATCATTGTTTTGATGGAAAATGAAGCAACATCAAATTTGATTAGGATTGTTCGCAAGCTTTTGAAAAGCTAAAAGAAAAATTGGTGATTGCCGCTACAGTTGCACCATTTGATTGGTCACTACCCTTTAAATAATGTCTGATGCAAGTGACTGCGATTGGATCAGTTTTAGGCCAACGTCTAAACAAATTTTTTCACATAATTTACTATACAATATTTAAATAATTACACTTAGAAGAATTACACTTTTTGACACTTAGAAGAATTACACCACTGCCGAAAAATAATTATTAATTGTGGTGTATGCTTATAAAAAGTTGTCGAGGTCACAATTATCATAGATCATGAAACATTTAAATATCTATTTGTCGACTCATTGGTGTGTCTTGTTATTTCAAGAATTTAATTTCAAATAAAGGACAAAGTGATTCAAAAAATGTTGTCCCTGACCACCTGTCCACGTTGGCAAAACAATGGAATGGAAGAAGATTGCACACCTACAGGAGAATTTTCTAGATGGCTATATGTTAATTTTCTTGTTGGTCAAATAATGCCACTTGATATATTACCTCAACAAAAGGATAAGTTTCTGGTGGAAGTAAATCATTCTTACTGGGGTTATCTATATCTGTTTAAGAAATAGAGTGATCAGCTCATAAGAAAGTGTGTGTCCGAAAAAGAATTTCAAGACATTCTTTATGATTACTATTCTTCAGATTATGGAGGTCTTTTTGGTGGGCACAGAACTTCAATAAAAGTGTTGCAAAGTGGGTTTTATTAGCCAACTATTTTCAAAGATCCCCACTTATTCGTTATGTATTGTGCTAGATGTCAAAGAAGTGGAATATTTCTAGAACAAAAGAAATGCCTTTGCATATAATTTTAGAAGTGGAGCTCTTTGATGTGTGGGTTATAGACTTCATACAACCGTTCATACCTTCAAATCAGAATCAGTACATCAATGTGCAGTTCATTATGTATGAAAATGGGTTGAAGCAACAATATTCCCCACCAATGATGTAAAAGTGGTGATTAAATTCTTGAAGAAGAACATCTTTATATTATTCTTGTAACTCCTCAGGCTATCATCACTGATGAGGAATCACATTTCTGCAATTAAGCTCTTGAAACATTGTTAGCTAAGTGTGGGGTAAAGCATAGATGTGCTACAGTATCATCCCCAAACAAGTTAGCAAGACAAGATCTCAAACATAGAAATTAAAAGAATTTTGGAAAAGATAGTTCCTTAAGAAAGGACCAGTCACTTAAGCTAGATAACAAACTTTTGGCATACAGAATTGCCTTCAAAATACAAATAGGAATGTCCCCATTCAGGTTAGATTATTGTAAGGCTTGTCACTTACCGATTAAACTTGAGCACAAATCTTATTAGACAATGGAGAAGTTAAATTTTTAGGCAATGAAGTCATTCGGAGAAAAAAGGTTTATTGAACTAAATGAAATGAATAAATTTAGAATAGAAGTCTATACAAATTTCAAGTTGTACAAAGAACGTACCAAGCTATGGCATGACAAGGACATCTTGGCACGAAATTTTGAGTCTGGACATCATGTTTTGTTGTATAATTCTTGACTAAGGTTATTACCGATAAACTTAAGCCTAGATGGTCTGGGCAATTTACACTGATTCAAGCATTTCTATATGGTGCAATGAAAATCGGTACACAATTCAAGGTAAAAGTGCCCAGGTTAAAGAAATATTCTGGTGGAGATTGGATTGGACACGTCTCCACAATTGCGTTAGCATACAAATGATATCATTGAAGTCAATCTGATGACTGAAAAATAATGCTGGATGGGAGTCAACTCATGTAATGAAAAAAAAAAAAAGGAAATGAGGAAAGTAATAATATGTATGTATGTACAAGATGAGGAACCAACCAGGTGAGCACAGGTCACTTTCAAAATTTAAAATCAAGGGCAATTAGGTGGGCTAGGAGAAGGTAAAGGTAAAAATAAAAAAAATTGCGAACAAAGGACTGCTTGATCATTGCATATAAACATTTCTAATCCTAAGCATCTTTTCACTTTCGTGCTGGCGATCGACTTTCACCCATCACCCCCCTTTTTGTGAATCTTTGTTAAAATCCATGTTCAGGTATGCAATTTGAACTCATCTTTTCATTACAGTTTCCTACTCATTGTGCCTAAGCAATTTCATAAATAATGAAGACAACACGGGAATAGAGATAGTTTATTTTTAGATCATTTTCACTTGACTAGGATACGATAAAATCTTAGATTTATGTATATATGTCATGTATTGGCTTTATTTAAAAGTTGAATTTTTTTTACTGTGTAAGTTTTCTTAGATAATACATATTATTAAACAGGATCATAAGGACAGTGAAATCAAAGATATTGCATAAGAAAGAACACAATCCATTAATACCAAGTGAGACCCCAAGTACGGAAATCCAAGCAATTGCATGTGAAAAAGTTGAGAAAGCAAGAATAGATTACATGAACGAATCAGAGAAAAAACAGTGTAATTACCCGTAATCCGAACTGAGGAAGAAGAAGAGCCTAATATGCCACCATTACCCAACGAAAGACACGCCAATCAACCTACCATCACAGCATTCTTCTTGAAGACTCCAACAAAAACCAAATACTATAGATGATGGTGGTAGCTGGAGGAGAGGACAAGATTCAAGAATAAGATAACAATGCGAAATTGGACAATAATGAGGAGGTACCTCTGGTAAAGAGGAAAATAATGAAGGAAAAGAAGGATGCAGCTCACCAATCAAAAAAGGAATCTGATAAGGAACCCATTACCAGTTTGAAGGAGCCAAGGCCAGAAGAAGAAAGCGGGGAGAAGAAGGTTCAAAATCAAGCATCAAGCTGCTCCTAAGGAAAGTCCTAGAAGTAAATCAGTGACAAAGAAAGTTGATCCAGTGATACAATAAGCACTATTGAGAATGAGAAATAATCCGCCAAACCCAGGAGAAAAAGAAGGATGCACAAGCCAGTGTAGAAGAACACCAAAGGAGGATAAGTGACCCAAGGGCAAACAAAAGAAAAAGTCAACAAGAAAAGGAAGTTAACCATGTCACCAAAGTATATCAGGAAAAAAAGAGACAAAAGCTAGTAAGGAACAAGAAACAAAGCATTCAGTCTCAACCAATGGACAGACACTGATACAAAAAAAAAAGTGAGTGCATGATTCTCAAGACTAAGAAACAGAGAAGGAACACTTCAAGCTCGTGTGCTGCCGACTGATGCCTTCATCCCATGCCTCCAATGTCACAATAGAAAGAGCTCAATTGTTGATGGCATGTAATTAGGGGTATAAACGAGTCGAAACGAGTAGAGGTGTGCTTAAGTTTGGCTCGTTATAAAATGAGCCGAGCCGAACTTTAATGTAAATGAGTCAAGCTTTAATGTAAATGAGCCGAGTCGAGCCTGTCCAAAATTTATGGTGTTTGGGCTTGGTTCGAGCCGAGTTCGAGCCGAATTCGAGCTGAGCTCCAGCCGAACTCGAGCCTAGCGAATGTTTATATGCTCAGCTTATATAAGATCAAAAAATTTTTTGCACACTATATAAGTTCAATATGACCTTAATAGTATTACGAGATTAGCCGAGCCGAACATTTTTTCGAATTTGAACACATCGAGTTCGAGTTTCGAGCCGAGTCGAGCCGAATACTCCTTTGCTCAAGCTCTGTTCGTTGTTCAACGAGCTTATTTATTTCGAGCCGAGTATTTTTTCGAGCACAAAATTAACGAGCACGAGCACGAGCCGAGCCGAACGCAAAAAGCTCGCGAACAGACTTGGCTCGTTTACACCCCTACCTGTAATGACTTGCCCCAAAGTGCAGCATGATGAGCCTAGGTCATTTCTTTAAAATGGTTAACCTAAGTTAAAGATATATAATCTATTCATACTTATAAACTAGATGTTAGCCTGATAGGTATTAGATGTGTGACTAAATTGAGGGATATTACAAGCCACCCACCTTAGGAAATTTTGTCCGCGAAATTCCTACACTTGGCCTGTTACTAGCCCCAACCCACGACCTTTTGGTCCATAACCAGTAAGCCTAACCGGTGTCCCTAGTCTAGCCCACCATCTAATACGGCTAGGTTGGCTCTGATACTATTTGTAACGACTCGACCCAAAGTGCGACATAATGGGTCTAAGGTATTTTTTTAAAATGGTTAACCCAAGTTACTGATCTATACATTCCCACTTATTCAAACCATTCGTGCTAGTGGTTTCCTGCCCTAATTACCAAGCTGTGCCACATGACTGAAATTCAAGAAGGATAGACAAGAGAGAGTGATGCCAACATAACCATTCTCTGGATGAAAAGATCATACAACTGCTGCAAACTTTTCTGTCAATGCCTTAAAGGTGATGAAACAAATCAATGAGATACAAGGAAAATTACTGGCATTTGCACAATATAATGTTGAATGGAATAAGGCAGTCCTCGAAGTTCATACCTGCACCACGTGCTACCAATGTTAAAACTAAGGCAGTGCAACCCAAGTCTCCAAAGATCCCAATCACACAATCTGCAAAAGCGCAGCAGCAGATAGTATGACCACCGCCAACAAAGGCAAAAAGCACAAGCAAATAGATGTAGAAGAATATGAAGAGGAAATTAGAATACGGTTGGGAGGAGAACCCCTGACTGGACATTTTGTATTTGGATGCAATGCCACCAGCTAGGAGGATGATGAATAAAATGAGCATTTTATTCTAAAACCTTCTACCATTGTTTTGCTATATTTGGTTTGCTAAAATATTTTTGTGTTGTTAAATGGTTGAACTGATAACTGTGAGGATCAGTTTTGTATGCCTTGTGGAGCGGAAGCTTATCGGAGATTTTGGTTGGTATGACTTTGGGTGATGGATTGACATTTTGATATATTATCCTTTATGGTTTGAAATAAGTTTTTATCTATGTTGATCATTTTGGACAGTTAGTCTTAATTTATTTTGAACAGGGTAGGATGAATATTTGAGGTCTTAACTTGATGATGCTGTGTTTCACATGATTTATTTATCCATTAGTTTTAACAAATTTTTTTCAAACTTTGTTTTTAGGTTGAATTAGTTTGAGTTTGAGTTTTTTTCAAAGTATGTGAGGAAGGAATCAAGTTAGATCTCTATTTGCTATTTCTTGAGGAAAAATAGATTGTTATGGGTCGAAAAGAAATGATTTAGGTGAGCTTTTGATCATCAGTGCCTAAATAGCCAATGATTTTATTACTTGGTTTAATTAATTTTGACCTTATATTGACTTTCAATTTTGTATTATGTAAAATTTGACCCCTAGCCTATTTGTGTTTTCCCTGCTTTTACTTTTCCTACACCTAGCATGAATAACATTGAATTATTCTTGATTTGTTATAAATCATGTATTTAAGTGGAAGGGTGCGTTTGGATGTTGAAATGATAGTAATAATAGTTAGAATAAAGTGTTATTAGATAAAAAAAGAAAAAAGAGATTTTTTTTTAGCTCAGTGTTTATGAAGGATAAAAAGTTAAATTTTGGGTGAAAATTGAAGGGGATACTGTTTATATTTATTAGTTTACAGCAAATGGAGAGGGTTTTAAGTCTTGATATCCTGTTGTTTTATGTTTAAGCCTTAGCCTGACACCATTACAGTTCAAAAAATCCTATTGATCTAGTCTATCCTAGAATTCAGATTAGTGGAGGAGAACAAGTGGCCAATAATAGAGCTATGACTAGATTGTTGAAGTATGTTTTGTTTCAAAACTTTATAAAGACTCCATGATATATAAAATAAGTTAGCTTAAATTGCATATTTTCGCTAGAATCTGACTCATGGTAATATTGTGAATTCGAGTTTTGTCTCAAAGTTCTGACAACATTGCTTAATCCATTTTGCTATTGAACTGATCCCGTTTACCACCACATAGTTATTTAGTTTGTTAGCGACTAGTAGAAGGTCAAGTTTGATGGCTTGATAACTATCCATCAGAGTTATAATTTTGTTGGGTCCAAGTCTGCATTTCTAAGTATTCACCCAATTTTTATAGTTGGATTAGCTAATATATTGAGTTTTCAATAATGATTGACAAAAGATAAATATTAGCATTTATATATCTTTTTTAATTTAATATACCATATTTGCAAGGATAAACATTATTACCTTTCACGTGTAAGAGTTGGTTGTTGTAATCTGCACGTTTTTGTCCTTAGGAGGAAACTACCGGGAAGATTGTTGACAATGTTTGTACCCTCTGATCCTGCACATATCCCTGGTTGGTGGACAACTTTACATAATCACATAACGCCCACCACTTGTGAACAAGGGATGAATCTTTTGAGCCCATTTGTTGAAGATAAAGCAATTTAAAAGTAGACCCAAAACAAATAAATCCTTGTGTGCAACACATCCATATAATCAAATGATATTTGTAAGGAATAACTCTCACCAACTCCACCCAGCTTCAAAGTCTGATATTATGGATAAGCACCTTGCTACTTTTCATTTTACATGTGGGTAATAATAATAGGTGATTATTTCTGTAGTAGTTAGGGATTAAGAAGCATCGTGGAAGTTGCCTTAATTCACCTACTCCCAAGTTGCCCTCTACATATGCAACCGATTTGAGCACAGAGAAAAGAGAGGAGAATCAAGAAGTCATATTTTCTTTACTTTCCTGACCTTAGCTTGGAGATCTTCACTTTTTTTGAGTGTTGAGAGGAAAGTCTCTCTTGGGAAGAAAACGTCGGGTCATTCAACCTGTAAGAAAGAGAAGTAAGTCGAGAGAAGATCTGACCGAGGATTCAATGCACCAGAATTGCATAATTCTTTTCTTCTACTTTTGCGTTTGTTGTTTTTCTTGATATTTCATAAATCATTCATGAGGTAATTTTCTATAGATCTAGGATGACAATGAATAATATATAAAGTGTTATTTTCTATCTATTACAACGTGATTGTGTGTCAATTATTTCAATTTGATTCTTAAAAGCTTCAAAGGCGTAGCTAATCTTTGTAGGATTAAGAGTATTGTAAAGACCCGGCCCAAAGTGCAACATAATGGGCCTAAATCATTTTTTCAAAAGTGGTTAACTAAGTTAAATATCTATAGTCCATTCTCACTTATAAACATGATCTTAGCCCGATAGGTAGGTATTAGATGTGGGACTAAGTTGAAAGATCTCACAATCCACCCACCTTAGGAAATTTCGTCCCCGAAATTCCTACACTTTGCCCGTTACTAGCCCTAGCACACGACCATTTTGGTCCGTGACCGGAAGCCTAGCCAACGTCCCTACACTTGGCCCGTTACAAGCCCCAGCCCATGACCTTTTGGTCCATGACTGGTAGCCTAGCCAACGTCCCTAGTCCAGCCTACCATCCAATACGAAACCAGGTTGGCTCTGTTAGCATTTGTAATGGGACAGCCCAAAGTGCAACATAATGGGCCTACGTCATTTGTTCAAAAATGGTTAATCAAGTTAAAAATCTATAATCCATTCTCACTTATAAACAGGATCTTAGCCCGGTAGGTATTATACGTGGGACTAAATTAAGGGATCTCATAATATTGTAACGACCCGAAAAAAAATACCGCGCGGTAGGATCGGACTTTGAAAAAAATAATTAATATTTCCATTTAAATTATTTACCACCTACCCGGTTAAATATTATATTTTAATCTTTACGGGGTTACCCGGTTAAACGAAATACGGGTTAAACGAAATACGGGTGTTGGGGTATTTTTACAAAACCCTAGCAATAGGTTTCGATGTAGGTTATAAGAGTTGAACTCATCAACTTAAGACGCATGGCTCCACTCATCTAAATTAGTTTTATGTCGCATTCTTGGTAGGTCAAGCTAACCAGGTCCGTATAATTATTTAAAATGTTATATTTTCCATTGTGGACAGCCTGATCTGCCTAAGCCCAGATTCGACTACTATGCACCGAGGGCAACCGGGGTCAAGGAATTGACTCAGTCCGACACGGGCTGTACCCTTCATAATCTGATAATAGACATGGCGGATTGGACTCGCCAGCCGGTAATAGAAATGTTAGAATGGACCTGACAGCCCATAATACAATAAATTGGACATGGTGGATTAGACTCACCAGCCAATTACGGACATGGTGGATTGGACTCACTAGCCGATAACGGACATGGAGGATTGGACTCGCCAGCCGGTAATGGACATGATGGATTGACCTATCTGCCAATAAATAGACATGGCGGATTGGACTCGCCAGCCAACTAATGGACATGATGGACTAACTCATCAGTCAATATATTGGACATGGCAGATTGGACTCGCCAGCCAATTACAGACATGGTGGATTGGACTCACCAGCCGATAACGGACATGGCATTATTGGACTCGCCAGCCGGTAATGGACATGATGGACTGACCCATCAGCCAATAGATTGATATGGCGGATTGGACTTGCCAGCCAACTAATGGATATGGTGGACTGAACATCAGCCAATAAATAGACCTGTTGCAATGGACCCAACAGCCAATAATATAGATAGTGATAGGGAATTTATGGACTTGTTTTATTTAATTATACGGCTTAGTGTTTTAATTAATAACGTAGAATTGCCTCCGCAGGTTAACAGCTGGAACTAAAGACTGCGAGACGACCTGCTGGTTCTTCAACCAACTCAGGTGGTGAGTAGATAATCAGTGGACTTCCTTTTTATTTTATTTGAGTTATAAATGTGGCTATGGGAAACGGTCCAAGACTGTGGGATAGATATTTCATACATTGTCATATGATACATTTTCCCTTTTGTTAAGTTATAAATACTAGACTTATTTACGTTATTATTATTCATGTAACATATTAAGTAACACCCAGTCCGGTTAGGGCTGGTCGTTACAAGGTTGGTTTGTTTAATTTTGAGTAACACCTGGTCAGCGAGGTCTACAATTGTGAAAAATCACAAGTCATTACAAGTATGATCAAGACATTTGAGTTTGCTTAAATGTAGTCGATGGTGACATTGATTGAAATAGTTTATGAGTCTTGGGCAGACAAACATTAGATTTCATAAACATTCATAGTAGGGAGTTGCCTCCAATGCAAGAAGCATATTTAGTTTTCACAAACATGTGGAAATAAACAAATGTGGTAGATTGTAATACGTGGCGAAGCCCTTTACAACTATCATTGTTTTCCAAAATATTCGTACACGCCATAATCGATTGTATAGGACAAGTTATTTTGCTTTACAAAGTACACTATGTGAGGTTAGCCATCCCAGGTCTCATTTTCATTGGAAAGAACTTCATCGGTTTGATTGTGATGATGTTAGTTTTGAATACTAACATTATTATTTTCAGTTTCAAGTATTTGCATTAAAATTGTGTTATAGTTAGAATAGTTTAATTTCTATTTAGTTCTGCAACACATATACTCGAATTTACTTTCACTAGATGAACAAGCTTAAATATTACACTGTGCATTAAGCTAAAGCAACAAATCTCCATAGGAGCAATATATTACTCCCCACTCTATTACTTGGTTGATGCGTGCACTTGCGTGATACATTGAAATTTGCACAATAGCATCAGGAAAGCTAATGGAAAGAAATTATCAGTCACTGCACGAGAAGCAGCAGGCTCTTTGGGAGGAGCAGCCCCATTAGGATCTTAACAGAATGTTGGAGACAGCCTGGATTACGACAGTGACAATGGCAAGACTGGAGATGAGGCCCACAGAGGCAGTGACCCCTGTCAAGACTGCTTAGCCTGAGAGAATACCCACCACCGCCACCATCGAGAGCAGGTTGTCACATGTTCCTACAGCTTCACCAGCAGTAGGGATGGATGAAATGCCAGTGCAAGGGATGCCAGTGAGAGTTCCTTTCCCTAGATGGACAGGCAGCCAGTAGGCAATGGGGGCGAGAAAAAAACAATTCGTTGTCGGCGAGGGTTAGGATCGGAAGGCCCATTTCATGTTAGAGAGAGATGGGATGTCGACCGTTTTCTAAAAAAATGGCTGAAATTCTACTGTGGGATGTGGCTTTGGAGTTGATAGACACGGCTAGAGGAGTGCCGGCACACTTGTGATGTTGGGAAAAGCTATGGATACACGTGGCCATTGGGGACATGCATACTTGGGCAAGTGTAAAATCCATGCCCTTTGGGTTACAATTTTTTTAATTTTTCGGTTTGGTTTGGCCTTTCATTTGATTTAATTTGCCTTTTGGTTTGATTTGGTTTGGATTAGCTTTTGGCTCTAAGTTATAGGGAAAGTTGGTGTTGTTCGTGCCTTAATTAGGATGGCTTTGGTTCATGTGGGTGCCTGTTGGTGTGGTTCTTTTCGCATGCGTTGTGTTCTAAAAGTAGTTAATAGGGCCGTTTACATGTTAGAGGGGCCATTTTTAAAGGGTGTCTTATTCAAGTATTTATGGTCTAGTTGTTATCAAATACATAAGTTAATATAACCTTTGGCTTACTTCATACTCTTTTAAAGATTTCTTTAGTAGTATACCATTCATTAATTTGTATAGACCATGCCATATGATGGGTCATCTCTACTAATTGTATATGCAATCATGTACACCGCTTCAATTCCCAATAATAACATTCATTGTCTTTTCATTTCCTCGTCTTCCTATTTATTTATGAAAAGTTTTGTCTTTCTAAACACATCTTTCTACCCTTAATTGCAAATTGTATTACATTTATTGTTCTACATTTTGCTGAGTTTTACCCAACATTGTTGACCACCAGAGTTTTCCAGAATTTACTATCAAAGTTGGTTGCACGTCTAGGTACCCGTACGTCAACTATAGTTTGAAGTATATATTTTTGTCGTTGAATCCGTGTAGACTATCAAAGTTGGTTGCACGTCTAGGTACCCGTACGTCAACTATAGTTTGAAGTATATATTTTTGTCGTTGAATCCGTGTAGTCATAATTCTTTTATTATACCTACAATTTGATTAAATCTTCTATTTTGGTAACTCTTGCACTATTATTTTGTTATTTTTCTATTTCATTCAATCATGTCATATTTTTTTATTCATCTATTGCAATTTACAAATATATATAATAATTGATTTAAATTAATTTTATATTCTTTTATCACACATTCCCATGCATGCATTATATAGATTGTGTTAGATATTGAGTTGGATTCGTTTATACATCGTGTGGTTCAAGCTTTGTAACACCCCGATTTTAGTTCATCTAAGAATCAGATCAGAAATGTTACGATCGACTCATGTCAGTAATACTCGATCGAGAAAATAGATCAAAATAACCCTCTTCGTGTCATAAGAATGGAAGACATTGTCAAATAAACATCAAAATACATCAAATATAAATAAATGCAAGAAAGTAAATAGTGTGTTGAGTTCAAGTGTATAGCATTTATTTGTCCTCCCACCAAAGTTGACTCAGGATTTGCATAACCTACATATATTATATGAAAACCGTTAGTAACGAATGTTATTAGTTCAAAAAATAACTAATACAATCTGGCAAATGAGTATTCCATTACACATGAAAACTTATGAAACTTCAACTCAACCACACACTGGGCGGTAAGCAAACATACTTAAGGTTTTACCGGCTCGCATGCACGGCTCATAATCATATTCATACATACATACAACACTTACGCCCTTACACCTTCCATTTCACTTGCCATGGTACTCGAGTGGAAAAAAGAACAGTTAAGTTAGTGCCACATATTCCGGAAATGCATTGCATTATGCAATACCATCATACACCGCATTACTTCATGGTTTGAAGGAGTACTAGTGCAATTCATACATATTTCGATACCGCTCACTCTATTATTCGTGAAATCCGTAAAAATGTGTGTACTTATAAAATAGGCTTAGGAAAGAGGTTTATATCATGAATTTCTAAAGCTTAAGTTTGAAAACCAACAAACGATCTCATCCTTTTAGTTTTATTAAACATGCGTAGAAAATACGGCTAAATGGTCCGACATTAGAGTGATCTGATAAAACTCTGTCGATGCCATCATACGTATAAAACACGATCAAACTCTACATGTAAGGAGTCAAGCAGAAAGAGAGAGTCCTATGGACTTGTGGACCAAGCTCCAAGTGTATCTCCACATCTATGGCGAGCTCGGACTCCGAAGCATATATCGAAACCCACTACTAAGTAAAATACTAATGTCTCTATATAATGCATTCTCGTAGTATGCTCATAATAATCTAATAATGGACATGTTAAAATAGACTTGACAGCTCATAATATAATAAATTTGACATGGAGGGTTGGATTCGCCAGCTAATTACGGACATGGTGGATTAGACTCACCAGCCGATAACGGACATGGCGGATTGGACTCGCTAGTCGGTAATGGACATGATGGACTGGCCCATCAGCCAATAGATGGACATGGCAGATTAGACTCGCCAGCTAACTAATGGACATGATAGATTGACCCATCAACTAATAAATTTGACATGGCGGATTGGACTCGCCAACCAATTACGGACATGGTGGATTGGACTCACCAGCTAATAACGGACATGGTGGATTGGACTCACCAGTCGGTAATGGACATGATGGGCAGACCCATCAGCCAATCAATTGGACATAGCGGATTGGACTCGTCAGACAAATACAGACATGGTGGATTGGACTCACCAACCAATAACGGATATGACAGATTGGACTCACCAGCCGGTAATGGACATGATGGACTGACCCATCAGCCAATAGATGGATATGGCGGATTGGACTCGCCAGCCAATTAATGGACATGACGGACTGAACCATCGGCCAATAAATGGACATGTTGGAATTGATCCAACAGCCAATGATATAGATATTGATAGGGAGTTTATGGACATATTTTATTTAATTATACAGCTTAGTGTTTTAATCACTAACGCAGAATCACCTCCGCAGGTTAGCAGCTGGATCTAAAGACTAAAAGACAACTGGGTAGTTCTTCTACCAACTCAAGTGGTGAATAGATAATAAACGGATTTCTTTTGTTACTTTTATTATGTTATAAATGTGGCTACTGGAAACGATTGAAGACAGCGGGATAGTTATTTTACACATTGTCATATGAAACATGAATTCTTTCTATAAGTTAGAAATACTAGACTTATTTGCTTTAATATTATTCATGTAAAATTTTATGTAACACCGGTCTGGTTAGGACTGGTCGTTATAGGGTTGGTTTTGTTAAATTTTGAGTAACACCTGGCCAGTGAGACCTACAATATTGTAAAAAAGAACGGGTTGTTACAAGTTTAGCCCACAGGGGCATAATCTAGTAATTTAAAATTCCTATGCTGCATGCAGATGAAATACAAAGAAAATCTGAAATGGATAGTAAGCACTGCAACAGCTTAGATATAGGGCTAAAATCCTGGCTAACATGTATAAGCAAATCTGTATACCTCAGTATACATTGATAGCTCATGATCTTATCATTTGCATGTTGGGCATAGTCAACCACTATAACATGCTCATACGGTCATCTGGGCTCGTACTCATATTCTAAAACTAGTCTGGCTCGATCTCACTCAAACCAACTCGAGATTTCCCAAACTTGGCAAATCTAAAATCGGGTAAAACCCTAAGCCGAATCTGGGATTTTACAACCTCTCCTCCTTATAAAAATTCTATCCTTAGAATTTCTTACATCAACTATGATCTGAGGACTTAATTGAAGATGCCATCCTGTAGACACACAAGTAGCTCTCCCTCGAAAGCTAGCTGCACACGGTCCAAACGTACTAACATGAAGCTAGATCTCTGAATGTTGATGAAGCACGCTAGCTCCTCAATAATCTAGTTGGATAAGACTGCAGATGATCGAATCATCTATTGAAACATGTTATACATGCTGGAATCATCTGACTGAACAGATCATACATGCTCGAATTGTCTCACTGGACTGACCATACATGCTCGAGTCATCTCCTTAGACTGACCATGCATGATCATGTCATCTCACTGGACTAGCTCCTAAGGTCACTGCAAACTATGGAGATTGAAATGCAATGACATCTAAGCTCACCCCAAGGGTCTACTGTGTAGTGGAGCATGTACTCTATAGTAGTGCAAGGTACTAGCTCTAAGTACATCAGGAAAAACCATATCGGTGTGAGGCTAACATCTACCCATGTATCCCTGCTCCTCATCAATGCGATAGGTCAACTATGTGTACATTCAGGGCACTCTACTCTAGAGTCTACGGCTATACTAAGGTGCCCTGTGAGTCCTACTAGCATACGGTGGACTCTAGTACTAAATAAAGGCATATATGGTAATGAACTGTATGGTTCACTGTCGCTAGTCTAAGTCAAACATTCAACTGTCCCTGGAAGAGGAACTAGATCGCTCATAGGGTCCTAGACAACTAGGTTCTGTATCAAATATCTCAGTTTGCTCCATAATGGAACAAAGACAGCTACTATGACTTTACTACATGCTATGGCTATTGTACCTATCTATATGTCCACTAACTGCTATTGAAGAGGGCTCTCTGTAATGAAATGGAGACGAGAACACATGTATGAAAAAATACTTTGCATGGACATGTGGAATCTGCATCTAGTATGTGACATGTGCGCTGGTCAATGTCTGTTCATCTCAACCATATGGAAAATTAGATAATATGACTGAAATATATAGAAAGGTGCGTGTGAACATGCTCGGGTAGAGGCTCGGCTTTGTCTGACATCTTTGGTCATATGAAATTAGGCTGGATCTCTCGTCGAAAACTGGTCACACAACTCTAGGACTCTAACAGGGAGGTATCTCATCATCACATAGTCTGGTATCATGTCTCTATCTATGGTGATATAAGGATGTCTGTCTAAGTCACGGTGGGTAATAAAATTCCATATAGGATACTGGGTGACTCACAAATATGGGTAGGTCCATGGACATACCTCTAAGATTATCATGATTGGACTCCGTCATAGGTGTCCAGCCTATGGAACATCTAACCAATGACGAGTCTAAGAAACAGCTCCTAAGTGGCTTTAATTCAATCAACTAATATCAAGCATGTGTCTCTCGATATCGTACTAGTCACATACTTCTAAACAGATAGGGTTCAAGCAACCCAAAGAATCACTGTCTCCCCTCGAGTTTACGGGAACTCATAGTGAGGTTTGACATGTGTCTCATCCGCTCTTCAGTTGTGTGTGACCTACCGTCCTAAACCGATTTATAGCACTAATTTTAACTTACATAACTACTACCATTGCGGTAGACTCTCAAGCAAAGTTGTTAGTTAAGATGAGCATACACTAGTGTCCCTCTATCCGGTCAGTGCGGTCTGGCCTGGGAAAAGTCCTTATCAGCGTTGCTCCCAAGCTTGGCTGAAGTTGTCTCCTCGATGGGTCTATCATTGGCTACCTGCACTGTAAATCCTAAATAGTACGTCAAAGGTACCTCCTATACTTGGGGCAAAAGGCTCAATCGTGTGTCTCAAGGTAAGGACCTAATCGTCCTAGCGAAGTATTAAGGAAAACATTGTCTCCCTAATGGATGCTCCCTCACTAAACCCATCATCTATGCCAAAATTCTAATACGAGTCAAATATCTCTCTTAGGCTAGGCCAAACTTTAAATGAGTTAAACTGCGTATCTGATCATTTGCTAACCATCTAATCTATAGAACCTTGGCTGTGGTTCACATGTATGCTACTCTCTTACTGAACAATCTGACCACTATGGTCATCCTATCTAGATATCATTCCATCTAGTTCTTGTAATCTATCCATATAAATCCCCAGAAAACACACTAACACTGTTTGATGATTCGCATAAGATTATTACTAACACTATCTTGTAATACACATCCCAAAGATGCCAGGTCATGGCGATGGTATGCAAGATGGCTCATATAGTCAATCATGTGCCATCACATCCAAATAACTTTATTGTGCCTAACTTTCCTTTGTCTAGTTAATGTTACCATAGCTATATCTTGTCCTCAATCTCTAACCCAACTCTGCTCTCAATGCTCTGACATGCGGTCTCTATGCAAAGCTAAGAAATCCTCAAGTAGTTGTCCTCCTATAGGATGAGGTAATTAATTGGCCCTTACTTCCACTGCAACTACTCACTCGGTCGGGGATAGTGCAATATACGAATGGTGGTTTTGTATCATAAATGGCAGTAGTACGCATTCAGTCAACGGTAGTGCATCATAGATGACGGTTATGCTACTCGGATGGTGGTTGTGAATTTCGGACAGTGGTTATGCTACTTGATCGGTGGTTGTACAACTCGGATGGCGGTTGTGCTATTCGGACGGTGGTTATGCAACTCGGAAGGTGGTTGTGCAAGTCGGACGGTGGTTGTGGACGGTGGTTGTGCTATCCAGGTACTGAAGTCTGATCGTAATCATGTACGTCATGAACCCATTACTATCTCTGGCATGTTCATCTCCATGTGTCTCTCATCAGAGGTAGTTGTTGTCAACTCGACCTAGCTATCCAACCATGTGTGCAATCTAATTATTGAAGCATGATCCTGATCATGTGCATCATGAACCTATTATCATCTTTGCCATATTTATCTCCACGTGTTTATTTCCCAGAGGTAACTACCATAAACTTGGTTCAGGTAATCCAATCATGCATATCTGATCAAGAAGGGTCTTGATCATGGTGGTAACACGTACAATGGTGATCCAATACTGAGCCTACACTATCTACTACAATCTGGGGTGACTGCTCCTATGAACACTAACTGGTTCTCAATAGTGAAATCTGGTCAACTGTCTAAATCCATGGTCAAATTTAATCTTGCTCATTCTCAGTGTTTTCCTGCTTGTCTATTGAAGAGTGACCCACAATACTGTTGGGATAGACATACACTAGCGGAAGAGGGGGAGGCGATAAAGTATCAACGGGACTATAGATCCACCTGGAAGAGTAGTGACTCATCCTCATATACTATTATCTCCTGGAAGTGGTCCATCTCAAGTCATTTGTCCAAACTCTCATATGTGCTCATAGTGCTTAGGCAGATCTGATAGCATAGCCACATCCTCCATCCACAATGATATATCCTAAGGTCTAAGTTCTCCACTGTAGAACTCGGATTATGCCTAATAGATCTGTGTAAAACACTTGATGGTCCACGCTCATATGCGACAAAACTATCTAAGCATTCCCATACTCAAAGCTCCCTACTGGTGTCATCTTTTATGACTTTGTCCACAATGTGCATCATGTCCCAAGGAAGGAAGGACAAATGTAGTGACATGCGAAAGGCAGGCAAGTATTACAATGTGGTTGCCAAAGTTGTAAGTACTAGTCACCATATAACTCAACCTTAAATAACAGTGCATGTAGATACTCATGAGTCGTCTAAATCTCTCGCATGGTAAAAAGAAAGATGTGCCTCTGCGCTTATCATGACATACTAGTGAGATTAATGCTGGCATCTACTGAAATTATAATTTCATATCCATCTCATAATTTCTATTATTGTAACATGCATCGCTTATGTTTGACTAAGTAAAATCTGAAATACTAAGAAAATACTAAAAGAAATACCTGTCGGCTTAGTTAAGGACAGCTTCACACACTTAACTCAAAACAAAAGTCTTCCATCTCAATCAACTAAGACATGGCTCTGATACCAATTTATAACACCCTAATTTCGGTTCACTTAAGAACCGGATCAGAAATGTTACGATCAAGTCGACTCATGTTTAATATTGTTGGTCAGTAATACTCGATCGAGAAAATAGATCAAAATAACCTTTTTAGTGTCATGAGAATGGAAGACATTGTTAAATAAGCATCAAAGCACATCAAATATAAACAAATGCAAGAAAGTAAATAGTGTGTTGAGTTTAAGTGTGTGTAGCATTTATCTATCCTCCCACTAAAGTCGACTCAGGATTTACATGACCTATATATATTATATGAAAACTATCATAATGAATGTTACTGGTCCAAAAAATAATTAATACAATTTGGCAAATGGGTATTTAATTACCAATGAAAATTTATGAAACTTCAAGACAGCCTCACACTGGGCGCTAAGCAATTATACTTAAGCAATTGTCAGCTTGCATGCACGACTCATAATCATATTCATACATACACTTACTCCCTTACACCTTCCATATCATCCACCATGGTACTTGAGTGGTAAAAGGAACAGTTAAGTTAGTGCCACATATTTCGAAAATACGCTACATTACGTAGGACCATCATGCACCGCATTACCTCATGGTTTGAAGGAGTACTAGTATGATTCATACATATCTCTATACCGCTCACTCTCTTATTCATGAAATTAATAAAAATACAGGTACTTATATAAAAGGCTTAGGAAAGAGGCTTGTATGATGAATTTCTCGAGCTTAATTTTGAAAATTAGGAAGGGATCTCATCCCTATAGTTTTATTAAACATGCATAAAAAATGTGGCAAAATGGCCCGACATCGGAGGGATTTGATAAAACTCCGCCGATGCCATCGTACATAGAAAACATGATCAAACTCTACACGTAAGGAGTCAATTGAAACATAATAAAAAAACATGTAAATCGAAACATAATAAAGAAAACTAATAACAAATAAACAATAAATAAATACATACAATCATGAATAAATAGATAGATAATAAATACATAAAAACAATCAATACTCCGATCATAAAATAATTATATATATAATATATACGTAAATGGCTAAACACGAGTAAATATTATATAAACTCATTTTGTAATTATATAAAATAAATAAATAAATAAATACATAATCATTTTATAAATAAATAAATAAATAAATATTTAATTTTAAGTAATCATGAATAATAATAATATCATAGTCATCATTATAAAATATGTATTTAAATACAATTAAATAATAACATATACGTGATGAATAAGTAAACAAATATATAAATATATACATACAATTTAATAAACATAATAATACTAATATTCATATGTAAATATAATATTAATAATATCAAATAATCATGTAAACATTCATGTATGATACACATATAAATAGAAATAAATAAATTAATAATGAATAAATAAATAAAACAATAAATAAAGTAAATTAATCATATCATCTAATCAAGCTAAATCATGTGAATATGCATCTAACTAATTTTAGGGTTCTCGATTTACTGAAAAAGGTACAAGAACAGATGAAAACGGTCTAAAAATGAGATGAACTGGACCAAATTGAGCTGAACGAGACCAAACCGAACTAAAGCAACTTGATCTAGGCTAAATGCTAGGCTCGGTTGGTTTGGCTAGTGGACTCAAACATGGACATTGGCTAGCAGACTCGGGCATAACCATGCGGACACGAAAGTGGGTAGGCGGATGTGGTCACAGAAAGGTGGACGCGATTGCGAGAAGTTGGACACGGTCGTGAGCAGGCAGACCGTGAACCGGGCAAACAGGCTTGACTGGGCAACCGTTGCCTGCCAGAGGAAAATGCCGACAGCGGCACGGCTAGTGTCG
>JAVDBV010052301.1:0-18256 GCA_032619315.1 Piper longum
GCTTGATTTAGTGTTTTTCTTTTGGTATAATGGCGGAGCACTTTGTTTGGGTTTAATGGCGTTACATCACATGATGTTCGTTTCTGAATTTGCTACTAGTTCCGACTTTTCTTGAATTTGATCTCTGGCAGTTATTTTTTTTTGTTTTGTGAGGTTTTGTGCTGGACTTAGGGTTTTCCTTAATGTTCAGCGGCGGAACACTTGGTTCCGGGTTTAATGGAAGAACGCTACATTATGTTACGGTTTCAATTTGCTATTTCTTCTTAATGTGCTTGAATTTGATGTCTGGTAGTCTATCTCTGTTCTTTTTGTGAGCAGGAGTTGAAGCTTTGAGGTTGATTTAGGCTTCTTACTAGGTTTTAATGGCGGGACACTTGGTTTATTAGGGTTTAACGGAGGAACACTGCATGATGTTAGGGTTTCAATTTAGCTACTGATTTTGCTTGAATTTGATGTGTTTTTTTTTTTAAGCTGGAGTCGAAACTTTGTGCTTGATTTTATTTAATGTAGGGTTTGATGGTTGAATGTTATGTGATGTTAGGATTTCAAATTGCTGCCTGATATGATCTTGCTTGAATTTGATGTCTAGTTTTTTTTTCTCCTTTTTTATTAGCAGAAATGGAAGCTTTGTGCTTGGTTTTAGGGGATTGATGGCGGAGCATTTGGCGTCCATCTTTGGAACGGAGAAGGATAAGGTGAACTGCCCCTTCTACTTCAAGATCGGAGCTTGCAGGCATGGCGATCGCTGCTCCAGGATTCACACTCATCCCAGCATCAGCCCAACTCTCCTTTTCTCCAATATGTACCAGCAGCTGGATATGATCACGCCTGGCGTCAATGCACAAGGCCAGCCCATTGATCCATGTGAAGCCCAAGATCATTTTGATGTCAGTTACTTTTTATCGCAGCATTCTAAACAATATAATTATATATATGTGCAAATCTTGGTTTTTATCATGGTTCTTCTTTGTTAGAGCTGCTTAGACTTTGGTGGTTGTGTGTTTCATCTTCAATGCACTTGTATTATGTTTGGCATGAAGCTTAAGTGAAATTTTGTGTTGATTAACCAGTTATTGGATTCCTTCAGATATTGTTTGCTACTTTTCTTCAGGTATATTGTAATTGTTTTTGGCTCCTGGTCAGTTCTATGTGCCCTTAATTTGGCTTTGTATCATTTGTACATCGTAGGGTTTTTATGAAGATATTTTTGAGGAACTGAGCAAGTATGGTGAAATAGAGAATCTCAATGTTTGTGACAACTTGGCTGATCACATGGTAATTGATTGGGGTTGAGTTGTTGTTAAGTGTTGTTGATTTGTGTTGTGTTGTTGTTTAAGCGTTATTGATTGATTATTTACTTAAACGTGCTGGATTTTGCGACAGGTGGGAAATGTGTATGTCCAGTTTCGAGAGGAAGAGCATGCTGCAAATGCCCTTAAAAATCTCACTGGGAGGTTGTATGCTGGTGTGTTCTTGCTGTAGCTCACGTGGCGTCATTGTTCTTTTTAGTTTACGTCATTCTTACTATATAATGGAATACAATGTTTTCTCTACGTCATTCTTACTATATAACGGTATACAATGTTTTTCTCTTCCAGGACGCCCCATCATTGTTGAATTCTCTTCAGTAACTGATTTCCGCGAAGCAACATGCCGGCAATATGAGGAAAAGTCGTGTAACAGGGGTGGATATTGCAACTTTATGCATCTGAAAAAAATTAGCGGGTATCAATTGTCCTATTAAACTGTGCTGTTTTTTTTTCATTCATACAATTATTTTCTAAAATCGGATCCAAATTCTAAAATCTGATCCAAAAATCATCTAATTTTAATGTCATCTTACAGGGAATTAAGGCGCAAATTGTTTGGTCAGTTTCACCACCTACACAGCCGAACCCGAAGAAGCCCTTATGAGCGTCGTAGCCATGAAGATCGATCTCGTCGAGGCCAGATTCAGCGTCCAAGTGAAAGAGATTATTACCATGATAACTATTGGCACAGGAGAGACAGAAGTCAAAGTCCTGGTCACCATAAGAGGGGAAGAAGCCGGAGCCCTGGTGGAAGAAGAAACAAAAGTCCTGTTAGGGAAGGAAGTGCAGAAAGAAGGGCTAAAATAGAGCAGTGGAACATAGAAAGAGAACAAGCTGAATCAGCTGACAAGGGTGTAAAGAAAAACAAGGGAGATCAAATGCACAGGGAGAACAGTGATCGGGCACCCAATAGAGATCACTACAACCAACATTATCCTGCTAAAAATGGATAACTCTTTTTAGTGCCGTCATTTTACTGTTGTACTCTTTTGCAGGTACGTGGTCTGTCATTCCTTCAACACGTATGGATGGCTTCATAGTTTGCTAAAAACTTTTGATGAAGTGTTTAACGAATATACCTTACAGCCCAATTTTCACTGTGCAGGTGGTGTGCAGGTCCCACCGCTCTGTAATATGGAATGCAAGTTTTATCAGTGTCGTTTTTTTATAAAAAAAGGTTTTTGTGTGGCTGGATTTGTGTTTTTCTTTTCTGATACATTTGATTAGTGTTTATTTTTTCAAGTGCCTAGATAATTCTTCTTCCAATTTTGCAGAGATTTTTCATTTTGAATTTTCTTGTCTAGTTTTTCATCATTTGATTACCTGTGATAAGCGTTAATTGCATTCTGGCGTTTTTTAGATGATTTTATGACGCTTCTGCAGATTCTGTCTAAAGTGTGGCTGTTGTAGCCATGATTAAATTGTTGATTGTTATATTTTCTACTTGGTGTGGTGTTTGGAGCTTCTTCTTAATTAGGTGGTTATGATTTCTTCTTGAGATTTATGTGGTGGATCTAAAATGTGCAATCAAAGCTGAGCAGAAATTTTTTAATATTTTGATTACTGAACAAACATTTTTTTCTATTTGTGTTCAAGGTTATCAGTTTTACCCTTTCAATCTCATTAAGTTTTGCAGGTTCAGGTACCCTGCTTCACAGCAATCAAGACCTTTATGCAGTTTGTCGAATACTTTTTGTACAGGTTTTGATCACCCAGATAGAGTATGAGCTGACATCTTGCCTGACTATTGCTGCTAAGATATGCATGAAACATAGTTTGTGGAGATCTTATTTGGTACAGGGAGAAGGTTGCTCAAAAACATGGTGGCTGATTTGATTTAGGGTTAGAAAAATATTGCATAGATATTGACACTAATAGCCTAGATATCATGGGCATGCGTCTCTAGTACTTTTTAAATGTAAAAAACCTTAATCTTAGTTTTTGTGATTTTTCGTTTGCTTGTTGGATCCAAGACATCGTTAGCAATTCAATAGCTGCCTTTGAAGTTTTTGCTTATAGTCCAATTATTTTCGAAGTGTTATTTCCAAAGTACTTGGTTTATTGCTGAAGCTTTCACTGTGGAAATAGCGCATATGTGAATATTTCCTGATACCTTAAAACTAGTCTGATAGGGAAGACATTAGGCAGAGCCTCAAAAGGAAATTTACGTAATTTCCAACATAAACCTAAGCACATTGGAATGAAATTATAGAGAGATCAACAATGAAAATGACAAAGACAATGACCAGTAACGCATACTATAATTCCTCAGTTTAGTAGTACCATCACACCAAAACAAGTTTTCGACCAAAAATCATTATCGACATATTTCTGAAGTTTTTTTTAAAAAAAAACATACATAACCATGGCAAAATGCACCCTCCATATGCCATCCCATCATCCAGCTCCAAAACCTACAAAACTTCTTCAGCATAGACATCGCAAGTTCAATCACTTGCTGTGTTTAGCTTTTGAATGGGACTGAAGTGCATTATCTGAATTGAAGGACCTGCAAAGAAATGAATTTTGGTTTAAAAAATAATAATGTTCCCAGTCTAGCCTAGACAGAAAGGCATGCTTATAAATGTAAAAATTTTAGAATAGGATTCAACCTGTATTATAGGGATATAAGGTAGAAGACATCACAACAAGCAGAGAAAATATGACCAACAATCAGTAATGATAACCTACTTATTGCAGGATTTGCAAGAAAACTGGCCACCAGATTTCGGAGTTTGTTGCTTAGACTTATCATTAGTAGCGGGTGTTTTTCCAGCCTGTTTGTTTGGATGAGGTGTAGCAACGTGTGCAACTTTCCTGCCATCGCCACCTAATAAAAATAGAGAAAATTAAGATTTTTAATGGATAAGTTTTCCAGAAAATGCATAAAAAATTATTTGAATACCAGCTTTCTGGCCAACAGGTGTCACAAGTTTAGCCTTTTTCTCAGCTGGTGTCTTGAAGCCAGATTCTGCAGGTCTCTTATTTGTAGGTTCAGCCTTCAACCATACACAATGAAAAATGAAAATAATGATAATAAAACAACAATACGATCAAGCAAAGTGGAACACTTTCATCAACTAGGAGATAACTCCTTTCAGGAACAATTTCTCCTCTTAAATACCTTCTTAGGTGTGTCTTCCTCATCAGAACTGTCATCCTCATCATCATCTTCATCACCTTCTTCGCTGTCACTTCCATCATCACTGTCCATCATTACCTATGAGGACCAATATAACTTCAAGATGAGTAATATTAAACAAAGTATAAAAAAAATGGAGTAATTTCCCCAAGAGAAAGGAATGTCTCAAGCACTTGCCAATGACAAATGACAAAATAAATACAGGGAAAATAAAGAAAGTGGTTTCGTATCGATAACATAAAAGTGTTACTAATTGGAAATAAAAGTGCGGATATAACAATTCGCCTCCGGTAGATCAATGTTAAATTTTAGACAACAAAATGAACCAAGGCAAAAAAACAAATAATAAGGTAAAGGATAAGAACCTCATCAGAACCCTCTTCATCAGAGTCATTCTCATCAGAATCATCATCATCCTCATCTGGTTTTTCATCTTTTTGTTGAGCTTTTGGCTTCTCAGCAGAAGGATCAGGTTTGGCCGTTTTTGCCTGAGCTGGTTTAGCCTGCAACTTTTTTGCCTCTGGCTTTCCTATTTAGATCAATAAATACTTACTCAAAGAAAGACAGAACACTGACAAAAATTCACAATAATATTACCATTAGCAGGAAGATCAAGCTCATCTTCAGACAATTCCTCCGAATCTATAGCAATAATGAAAACATATCAGTATTTAGAATGATACTAAAAATTTGAATAAAGGAAAGTAAAATTATGTTTCCTCATAGGGAAATATTTCCAACAATTTAGTTCAACAAGTTCTTGCCTACTCACCACTCAAATCAGGTTTGCAACACCAAGAAAAAAAGGTCAAGGGAACCAAATCAAGCAATAAAAAAACCATAATTTTCCAACATAAATGTCAAGTACTTATGACTGCTTGAAGGATATCTATCTTCATCCATAGCGGCCTTGTAACCACAAAAGTGGACACTAGTTTTCCCATTATGAGAAAGCTCAAACTCTTTTTCAAAGACCAGATCAAATGATACTTGGGGAGTACTATCAGTCGACAAGATTCCAATGACCAGTTTTTGGTTGTTAATTTCAACAGAAAGCACTGCGCCACTCGACTTCTCCCTTTTTACATCTCCAAATGATGCCTAAAAGATGACAAAATAAAGCCACAAAAACAATCACCCATCTAAAAGTCAGTAACCTGAAAATAATCATATGAGAAAATGAAATTCTAGAACAAGCTAACCGATGAAAGATGCAAATATTTCTGATGACCCGGATCACATTTGACAGAGGCTCCAGGTTTAACTTCAATACCTAGATAGCAGATACATGAGCAATATAAGATATCTATGGTGATATAGATAGCTCAAATCCAAGCAACAAAAAACATCAGTTCCAAGGTCTGCCACCCATTCTATGGGATTCTCTTAACAGGCTCCAATATACCGAAAAATAATATCTAGATTTGTAAAAGAAAAAAAAATCCAGACCATGAGATGCATATATAATTGTGCTCTTTACATTCTTAAATGAATCAATGGAAGACTTCGCTCATGCAAAAACAATAGAAAACAAAATTTAAAAAGTTATTTCTTACATTATTAACATTCATCAACTAGAGCTTAAAGATCACCACGTCTACTGTTATCCGCTTAGCTCAAACAAAGAATGAAAAGTTACACATTTCCAATATTAATGTACAACGTAAGCAAACACATCATGAAATTAGCAACACTACAACCAAAGATTGAAAAGAGGAATCAACTAGGGCTTAAAGACAACCTTGTTCTACTTCCATCGGCTAGGCTCAAAAAAACAATGAAAAGTTACGTATTTAACAACACAACCAACACATAGAATAATCACAAAGAAATTGAGCAGACACAACATGGAGTTAGCACATTACAACCAAAAAACCCCACTTCCGAGGCTGTAACAAGATATGAACCATTAACAAAGTGCAAGCTCAAACAACCCTTTCTACAAAAAGAGAAATTTTAATTAAAGCAAGCATTTTTATGAGTACACACAATTATCAAGAATCACTCGCAATCCAACAGCTACACACAGACCATCAACAAAAGAAAAGGCTCGGGAAAGAGAAGAGGAGGAAGAAGAGAAGGAGAAAAAGCTCACCCCAGAACTCCATGTCGTCGCCGTCGGCGGCGAGGTTTGAATTTTCGGAGATCTTTAGGGTTTTGAAGAGACTTCGTTGCTACACTGGACGAGACGAGTGACTAGGGTTTAACAAACGTAACGAAGAATGCCATTTATAGACCAAAGAAAAGTTGTGGGCTTACGCTTATGGACGGGCCAAAAGTTCAATTTGGCTATTTGACTCAAAAATAAATAAATAAATAAATTTAATTATCTCGGTTCTAGATTTGCGGTGAGAAACCTTACCGCTAATATTATTATAAGACACAATCAATTTTCACCAAATTATTACCTACTTATTAAATGCATCTATGACAATTTTGATATTTCAACAATAAGTGAGTATTTTTATTTATTTTTACCTTGCTCCATATTGAGCTCTAAGACCTAATGGATTATTTTTCCCCCAAAAATTTTAATTTGAAGCCTAACTAAAAATTACTTTAGATTTGTGTTTGTTCATTGCCTTTCACATGCTCCAAAAAAATGAAATTTTAAATTTAATATCATTGATCATCATTTGATGCTAGTTAAGTTAAATAAAAATAATTAATTTAAATTTTTTTGTGTCATTAATGACATTGATGTTAATATACATCTCATTAATTACATTGATGTAGCATATAATTAAATTGAAATTGAACTATTTAAAATTTTATAACTAATTTTATCTTGAGTTATGCAAACAAAATTATATATGAATTATGCTTGAGTTTTCTCATGATTAACTTGAACTCAAGTCGACTCAGCTCGAACCATTTTGAGATTGACTCGAACTCAAACTAAATGAAGTAAGTTTGAACATAGTTGAAGTCTAACTCCCTTGTACATGGACGCACGAAGAGCTGCAACGTTGTTAGCCCCACTCTTACAACAAAAGTATGTGGAAGTATGCACCCAACGAGGTTTAGTGGGTGGCATGTCTTATTATCAACTAAGTCTTAGTTAAAACTACGACCGAGATGCAAGAACAATCATATATAGTTATAATGGTCAATTCACATCCAAAAGTTAAACACTGCATGACTAGGGAAGGCTGAATATCCTTTGCTAATGACTAGTAATAAATATTTGGATAGTTATTTAACATGTAGAATGTCGACCATTTCTTATCATACCATACCATAATAGTACTAGCAATGGCAACCACTCATTTGAATGTCGCAAGTTGATTCATGTATAGATAATTTTATCAGGATAAGTATCCACTTACGTGAAATACTAAGCATTTATATTTTATAAAATTAGAAGAAAATTAGAAGAAGATTAGAAGAAAGGTTGTTCGCGTAAATCATTATATTAGGTAATTGTTGAATCTAATTTAATAAGGAAACGACAATTTTTTCTCACTGCCCTTCCTTTACACTTGGCAAGCGAAGGACCAATCACTCTCACAATGTCTTACAATGTAAAACCCCGATAAAGCACCCTTCATCCCCTTCCACAACAATTTGATGAAAAAAGACAGAAACATTGCACACACGCCCACTAGGAAAAACCAAAAGACAGCACTAGCAATCAATGTACAACCACTAGCCGCGGCACTGATAAAACCAATGGCAATGGCGCCTTGAATGACATTGGACCGAGTTACAGAGAAGCATCAGCGGATGGAAATTCATCTGAGGAGGAGGTCCCGGAGCCACTGGACGCCGGAAGAAGAAGCCTTCCCCGCCTGGCTCGAGCACGACCTTCCATTACCAGAAGCCGGCTTCGGGCAGAGGAAGAAGTTCCTCGAGCCCAGTGTAATCAACTCCACCTTCCGATCCAGACCTGGAAGAAGATTGCACCGAAATTTGTGAGCAACAACGAAATATCTGTGGCAATTGATTCTTTGATCGAAACAGGATGGATTGCTTACTCTCTAGGCTAAATTGGGAGTAGTGGAGGTCGAGCCCATCTGGGTCGGCCGTGGGCAACAGGGGTCGCCTCCCTTCCTTCTCGTACTGCCGCACAGCCGCAGCAACGAGCTCCCCCACCGTCGACTCGGTCGAGACCAGCACGTGCATAGTTCCCACCGCTCCCTGCATCGTGACGTTCACCAGAATCTTCGTCATTTGCGGCACCAGACTCATGTGGGGGAAGGTACCGGTCGTCCGAGCTGAAAACAGATCAGGCTGCGTTTTGGGTCGGCGGAGACCCGGCGCTGATGCCGACGCCCGGCCATGGAAGGACTTGGACTTCTCCGATAGCTTCCCGGCGTGGGTTGCTTTGGCGTCTTCCTGCCGGCGTCCCTTGGAGTTGGGCATGGCGAGAGTTGGGAGGGATTTTGCTTTTTAGCGAAGGCGGCGGTAACGGAAGAAGCGAAGGCGGGGGAACCCGAGGGGCGGGGTGGAGCTCAGATTCCCGAGTTGGGAAGCAAGCATAACCTGTTGGGAAGGTGTTGGGGGGCTTTCTGAGTAAGTTGTGATTGATTGGGGGGGGTGGCTTTGGCGAGGAAATATGGGAGGGGGGAAGCGTGTATTTAAAGAGGAGAGGAAGGTAGGGAGGAAGACGGCCGTATCTGCGTGCGCTCTTGCGTGTGGGTGTGTCGCGCGCGTGTGTGTGAGGAATGGGCACTTCGAGGCATTATTTGGGGTGGGGATGACCGGCTGCTCCGGTGGCACTGAGGTGGTGGACGTCACTTCTATGACTCCTGGAGGACTAATGGAGGCAAGGTAAGCTTCTCTGATCGGCTGGAGTTTGTTTGGCTCGATCGGCGGAAAAGTCACTAAGAACCTATATTTACTTGTACTAGTATTTGCATGATAATCAGCTTGACACGGAGACTTCATGTCTAAATTATTTTGACTCAATTTAATTAATTAACAAGAATTAAAAATATATAAAATTTATAATAACTCAAAGACAAAAAATATTGATTTTTCATAAATTAATAATTTATTTTTAAGATGTATTATGATATAAATCTGATTAAGATAACTTTCCCAAATTTTATTATAATATAAATTTTTTATTACAACATATTTGATAGTGATGGATAAATTTTTTTAAAAAAAATTCAAGAATATATATAACAACCCGACCAAAAGATTAAATAAAATAAGTAATATTTTAATAAAAACAATAATTAATTAGATAAGATTATTAGAGGATGATGTTGAAAAAACATATTTCTTTAAATTATAGAATTAAAAAAATACTTCATGAAAGCTTAATGTGCTATATAGTAGTTAAAATAAGAGATATAATTCATAATTATAATTAAATAAAAAATCTTATATATCTAATCTAGCCGCTATAATAATTTGATGGTCATGATAATAGACGTAATTCATAATTATAGTATTTAATCTCACTTGTTATAATAATTTAATGGTCATAATAAAAGACATAATTCATATTTATAGTTAAATTAAAAATCTTGTAGATCTAATCTTAATTGTTATAATAATTTATAGGTCGTGAAAACTTTCCCTCTAAAAATATATAAATTCAAGAAAAAACCTATAAAAATCTTGGGCTCACTATGTGGAAGAAGACCATTTTCTTTTATATAACCTACATGATGCGGGCATTTCATGTCTATTTATTACTTATTTTGATTTGATTTACTTAATTTGAATGAATTACAAAAATGATTAAATTTATTATAACTATTTGCACACATTTGTACTTGTCTAATCATGTAGGTAACTTCTGGGATTTGTGCTTATCCAATCACGTGGATGGCTTCTATGCATTGGAAAAGAAATCTCGGCGGTTCCAAAACTGCAAAAAGTTGGTATGGATTATGATTGTATGCCCATAATTGTAGAACGGAGAAGGCTCTCAAAAACTCTATAAAAAATCGAGCCTAAGTGTTGGAAAGGCAGGGGAAGAAAAATTTTTAGATGTGAAACTTTGGAGATGTAGTGTTGCATATTTCGTTGGAGTCTTGTTTCGCTGGAGTCCTATTGCCTCGTCGTCTTGACAAAATAAGTTGTTGTTCGAAGCCAAATTCACCAAGCCATGGAGCCCTCCACCCTCTTGGCTGTGAAGACAGAACTTATCGTTGATGTCTTGCCGAGCATGAAGAAAAGTTGTAGTGCCATCAAAGTTTGTCCTTGTTGTCCCGCCGCAACAAATTTAATCCAAAGGAGGTTTTGCTTTTTATTTTTGTTGGGGTTCGGAGAGAAGAGAAGCCTGAGGGAGGAGTCCCTCATCAGAGACGCTGCTCCGGTGACCATCATCAACACCTAGTCAAAGCCAACCTCATCCCGGATCAAGAAAAGTTGACCCAGGCCATCCCAGACCTTCGTCGACATTGAGAACGTGGAGAAGAGGTGACCTCTGCATCAACACAAAGCATAAACTTCAGGGTCATCACGGGCTGATCAAGGGAACTTCCGACCAAGACAGGAGGTTCAGATTGCAGCCTACACACCTCCTTGCCGACCCAAGTACTCTTTTCCTCCGTCAAAGCCACGTCGCTGGCAATGAAGAAGAGGATAACATATTTGTTTTGCAGGTTGGGCTTCCAATTTTTCGGTGAATTTTCTGGACAACCCTAGCCAAATTGGAGCAGCCCAAGGCCACCATCGTAAAGCCCTTACAACACATTCCGGGTACTTGACTTCACGAATGAAGTTTCTCTTCTTCAACTTCTTTATTTTTATTGCAATCATGGCCTTGATTGATAGATTAAACTTTCTTCTCGCTTGAACAACTGGACATACACCTGGCTTGACTTCAAGGTGGTGTACTGTAACTTCGATTGACAATACAGTCCTCGTATTTTCTAAGTAAATCAATGAGGTGTTGCCTCCATTTCTTTTAAACCCGATCCAAGGAAAGTTGGACAGGGCTCTTGATCAGTTCCCAAATTGATATCCACAAGTCGTTCTATTGGTAGAGTAACTCCATCCTCAAAATGACCTGGTGCTTGTTGCATTTCTTTATCTTATAGTCCCTCTTCATGTGATATTGCTCCCACAAACCATGGTCGTTGATCCTTCATTTTAACTTGATATGCAATAAGGAAATAATTTTGATGCAATTAAATCTTCCGGTTCTAAGGTTATGATTTCAAACTCGTCAAATGAATGATATTCTTTTTCTTCCAAGTAAATGACCAGGCATGGGTCAAGTGTAATTACTTCCTTCTCACAAAAGTTGGCCACTAGTATTTCCCATTGTCCTAACATCATGGCAGCATCCTTAGTTACAATGTGATCTTTCTCTTCTTGACTTTGAACTTCTTAGAGCTATGGTATCTCTTGAGTTTTTTGCTTTGATTGTCTTGAATGCACTGTGACCTTTATAGGTACTAATGAGGCTTCTGGCCCTAGTGCAATTGTTGGTACCGGTAGAATTGACAACTTGTGTAACTTTGCTACTTTAGGGGGCTTTGGCAGTGGATAATTAGTTATTAGTTTAATGAAGTCTGACAAATCAAGTGTCTAGGATAGACATGACTAGATGGTTGTTCTAGAGCTAACTTCAAGGCATTTCCTTCCATGAAGAATGTTGCATCTGCAAAGTGTGCTTCCTCAAGAGTGAATGGGTTTCACAGCCCCCGAACTCAGATTTGACCTCCTTTATTGGGTGCGGCTTTAATGCATTGGTGCCACAAAGATGGTACGCGTTGGTGTTCATGAATCCATGGTCGCCCAAGAAGCATGTGCCACATTAGATCAACTTCTAGGATGTGAAATATGTGTGATAAACTGAAAGGACCAACAGAGATGTGTAAACACACCATTCCCGATGACTCACACATTACACTTGATGCAAAATAGACTGTAGTATCATCTGGCATGAGGTTTTCCTTAGTGTAACCCAATTCAAACAATACGTAAATAGAAAGGATATTAATTGGCTTGATATACAAGTGCACACCGAACAAGCTTGTTGCGGTGCTCCACACTAACAAACAATGGCCGATTGTGGTTGGGCTCACGGTGACACAAATCGTCGTTGGAGAAAGTGATGATCCCAGCTAGCATTGGTAAAGCATCATTAGCATGCAGCCAAGACGGATTAGTACAGGCTCTGTGTTCCTTATTTACTCAAGTTAAAATAGGCAAAGGGTGTCCCAAGTACTCTATATCCATGATGTAGTCTTTATTCTATAAACAAACTATCTTCTCCATTTTTAATTGCAAATTCCGACGAAGCTTGTTCAATTGTGCATCGGGCAATGGGTGAGAAGTGCAACACATCGAACATGTGCACTAACTCGGATATCTTCCTTAGCTTTTTCACAATTGTCATTTGATCAGCTTCCGCTTTTGGTGTGGGAGAAGAAGAATCCTTCTTTCCCTTTTTCCCTAAACTTAATGGAGCCTCCTTCTTACTTTCATCTCTTTCAGATTGTTCTTCCTTTTCCAACTTCTCTTCCACAAGCTCCTTGCCCTTGCTTAGTTCATCTTCTTCTTTTTCATTGTCTTGCACCTCCAATGGTAAAGTCAAATGACTTGCTGTCATAACATTGGTTGCTCGTGTCTTTTATGTCGTGGGAGCTTTATATTTGATTTCACCTTTATTGATTAATTCTTGAATTTTCTCCATTATGTTCCAGCACTTTACAATCACATGGACCACCATTTGATGGTATCGATAGAAATTTTCTTCTTCTCATCTTTCGGCTTTGGTGGATTCTTCAGTGTCCATGGTGTTATTTTCCCTTGCTTAAACAAAACATCGAACCACCTTTTGGTGTCACCAACATTGAAGGTGTAATCCTCTACATTCCTCTATTCATGTTGTTGTCGGGGCGCGGCCTTTTGCCCTTCATCATTCCTTTGCTTTTCTAATTGTTTTTCCCGACCTTGTTTGCCAAGTTTAGTGACAGCACTGGTTGATGCCTTAGCACTCTTCAAGGAAGTAGAAAAACCCTTCCAAGTTCCTCGAAGATCAACATCATTTTAAAGAGTTGTTCAAAAGTGTTGCATTGCACACTACTTATAAACCAAGCAGCTGGTCCGGCATTCATTGCACAAATCTTTACAAGCTCCTAGATGTCAGGAGTCTATTTCATTTGGGATGTTAAGATTCTACACCTCTTCACATATTTGGCGAATTGCTCACCAAGTTCACTCCAACACTGTAATAAGTGCTCTATCTTCACTGGGATTTCCATTGACTGAAAATATTCCATGAATTGTTCAATAAACTTATCCCATATACTTATCGATTTGGGAAGACTATTATTGAACCATCTTAAGGCATTGCCATTGAGGGATGCAGGAAATTGGTGCAACTTTAGATTCTCACTAGTCGCAATCATTCTACACTCAATCTCGAAGATTGTGATGTGATCTCCAAGATTGTCGTCTTCGTCAGACTTCGTGAAGGTTGGGTGATCATATTTTTCTGGCAATTTTTTTGTGTAAACTTTATCGGTTAAGGGACAAAGATGCTTTACTGCTTCACTTGATTCTTTATCCTTATGCGCTATCAGTGTGACAATCAATGTCGCGTGTATGTCCATTAGAGCTTTCAATTCGTCAAACTGGGCATCTTGAACTGACACAATTGGTGCAACTGACACTATTGGAACAACTATAGGGTAGATTTGTGGAGGATGACTAGTTGGTAGTGGAGCTACTGCAATAGAAACCAATGGCTGAGCCATTAACATTAAAGGCGGCACCGTTGGGATGGGCACAGTGGTAGTAATTAGCGGGTAAATGCCATAGAAACTAAAGATTGGAGGACATCAAGGTTGTACCATGGGTACGGGTATGGTGGCTGGTAGCAAGGTGGCTGTGGAAACCATGTTGAATATGGGAGTGGACTATGCTCAGTCCGACTCGGTTGCATAGTGGGATAGTGTTGCGTCCAACTTGGCTCGGATGGTGAAATTATCAATGGGGATGCTTGTGAAATGGATCTCAAAACATTAGAAAACATGTTATTTACCTGTGGGGTGTTTGACAAATCCACGCTTGTCGGGGCAGTCGCCAAAGGCCTTTCATGTGGCGCCATAAGAATGATTGTTATCGGTTGGCTAGCTGGCTTTCATGTGGACTTTGCCGGTTTGCTGGTTTGGCATCTTCTCTTCTGGATGCACTTCCCATTGCGACGAAGGCTCACCTATTTAAGGCCAGAGCATCGTCAAGTGCCAAGTTAAGTTGTTTAATCCATTCTCAAAGATGTTCATTTGAGTTCGGATTTTCATTTTGCAGGGTGGCTGGCTCACCCACATTTGCGGTGGATTATCCTTGTACTTCAAGTTGATTTGTTGCAAGTGAGTTAGAAGGTTCTCCTTCACTAGCACCCTTTTGTCTTGCTAAATTCCTTATCTCGAGGGCCATCTTTTATACACACTACCTCTTCAAACTACATTGCTACCTTTTGATGGTCCTTAGTGGAGTCGTCAAAATATGTTTGAGCACGGGATTGCCACCACCGCAAAGTGTGTCTTTGAGTCGGGTTAGAGGGTTCAGTCAGACCGAAGTGCCCTTACCACGCAAAGAAATAGTGCGATAAAAATAAATGTTGTAAATAAAGAATAATACATCGAAAATTTTACGTGGTTCCTTAGGGTTCAACTCGAATCCCCAAGTCAGTCTACTATAAAATTAGTACTCACAAATTCACTATTTTTCTTGATTTTTACAAGGTACACAAATAATAGTGAATTTTGCCGCCTTTGATAACTTTGACTCCAATGTCATGGTTAGTCCCTTTCAAGTCTTCAAATCCTCACTCAAAATAACCCCACCATTGCATCTAGAGTATCCAAAAACCGAGGTCAAGAAGGCCTTCAAATTATTTCCAGATTTTTAACAGGCTGAACCAGACCACTTCAGGTTGGCTCAAAACAAATAAATGCTGGACCGGGCCGGGTGGCATGAGCAGCCTCTCTTTTCTCTTTGCATGGGCTGGTTTGCTGGTGGTGCATGGCCAAATCAATCAAGTCTGGGTCTAGGTCTAGGTCTGCTCACAGGTCTAATAAGTTCTTGTGGTAGCAGGATATAGTCACGAATCTGGACAGGACAAGAGGACTCAATTCACTAATTAGGTCTGATAGACCCGCTTAGGTGCGATGCAGTGGCAGCTTTTCCAGTGATGACGGCGAGGAAAGATCGCCCATATCGTCAGATCCAACAATTGGTGCTAGCTCCGGTCAGTCAAACGGATGATGGAAAGATGACAGCTTGCTGGTTATGCACAGCTCCAGTAGGCATCTTTTGGGCCATTTTTCAACGACTAGTGGCTCTTCCAGTGATGAATCTCGACTTGGGTTTTTTGAAAGTATTGAGGGGAGTCCTATGATCGATACAAGGCTCGTGAAGTACGATGAATTGCATCACATCATCTCATTGAAAGAGAATTATTGTATTGACGAGGATTTGATGGAGTCTTACTACGGTGTTTGACCAAGGAGGAAAGTTTGGAGGCTATGAGAGACGCACTGAAGGGACTTGCAGTGAGCACCAAGGTGGAAGAAAGCTGTATCACCTTTTGCTACGAATCAGATACTTTTGGCCGACAATGTATAAGGATTGTATGGATTTTGCTCACTCATGTGAAAAGTGTCAGTTGCATGGACCTTTGAAATATTTGCCGCCTGAATCGTTGCACCCAATTGGTGCCTATTGGCCATTTCAGATTTGAGGGCTTGATTTCATCAGTCAAATTCATCCATTATCATCAAATGGTCACAAGTTCATCTTGACAGTGATTGAATATTTTACTAAGTGGGGTGAAGCAACACCGGCAAGGAAACAGACATGAGAGTGTGTTAGTCAATTCATTAAAGATACTATCATTGGTCGGTTTGGAGTTCTCTAAAATTTTATTACGGATAATGTCACATTGTTCATGAGATGGCAAGTTGCTGAGTTAGCCAAACAACATCAATTTGAAATGGTACAATCATCACTGTACAATCCACAATCAAATGGACAAGTGGAAGCTTTCAACAAGATTTTGAAGCAAATGTTGTGAATGTTAGTGGCAGATCATCAACGTGATTGGCATGCGAGGCTACACGAAGTGCTATGGTCATACCGTACTTCAACTCGCATAAGTACTAGAGTTACTCCTTTTTGGTTAGTTTATGGAACGGAAGTCATTCTACCTTTAGAAGTAGAATTACCTGCATTAAGGATGGCTACTGGTTCACAACTATCACTAGAGCCGGGGGAGTATGTAGCAAATAGAATTGCATCACTCGAAGTAATTGATGAGCATCGTCATGTTCCAGGGGAAAAGTTGAAAAAATATAATGAAGTAATAACAAGGAAATACAACCGAGACATATAGCCTTTCCAGTTTAGTCCTGGAATGTTAGTATTGTGCAACCCTTGAAGCTAGGGCTTGATTGCCAATGTCCAAATTTTCCCTGTCATGACAATGGCCCTACGTTGTAAAGTGAGATGTTGGTAATGGATGTTATGAGTTGTCAATAATTGATAGAGATTCATTGTTCCAAGTCAATGCTAGATACTTGAAAATTTCTTAGGACCCTGTGATAGAAGGCCACACAACGTTAAATGAAGCCTAAATGATGAACAGATGGATGGATATACAGCGTACATAGAAAAAAGAAAAACATAAATTATTCTTTTGCCTATTCTTCTTTATGAGTGTGAGAAAAATCGGCAAGGGTGCTAATGTTTGCACAGATTTATACTTATCCAGTTACGTGGATAACTTCTCGGATTTGTGCTTATCGAGTCATGTGGATGACTTCTTTGCCTCGGAGAAAAAGTCCCGATGGTTCCAAAACTCCAGGATGGAATTTGTGCGAAAAGTTGGGGTGGTTCATGATTGTACACCCGCAATCGTAGAACGGAGAAGGCTCTCAAAAACTCTATAAAAAACTAAGCTTAAGTACGGGAAAGAAGTTCTATTGCCTCGTCGTCTTGTCAGAACAAGTTGCTGCTCGAAGCCAACGTCACCAAGCCATGGATTCTCACCCTCTTGCCATGAAGACAGAACATACCATTGTTGTTTCACTGACCAAGAAGAAAAGTTTCAGTGCCAACAAAATCTGCCCTTGCCCTCCCGCCGCAATAGATTTAATCCAAAGGAGGTTTAGTTTTTCATTTTTACAAGGGCTCGGATGAAGCAAAGAAGAGAAGCCTGAGGGGAGACTAATATTTTCCAGCCAACACTAGTCATTCCAACCATGAAGTAGTGCCCAAAGTGAATCAAGTGAAACAATCTTCGGATACAGGTGGAGTCCCCCCAGAGTTCATCGCTTTCGTCGCAAGAAAAAAATCAAGAAGTCAGCAAGTTGCCCACTGAAGAAGGTAGAAAACAGGGGGAAACTATCGCAGAGTGCTAATTTCACGTCTGTTCCTAATCTAGCGCTAGATAATGATAGGTAAAAAACCGATTTCAATTGGATCAGAGTGAATCCGATCGAAAAAACAGGTTGAATCGGGTAGGTAAAAATTGGTCCATGAATCGGCCGATTTTGGCCGATTCGACCCGATTCAAAACCGATTCAAATCGGAAAAAATAGGAATGAATCAGTTTTTTCGAGTAAATGACTAAAATACCCATATATTTTTAATAAATCAATTAAAATCACATGGGCAAAAGTGGAATACCAAGGGCGGTGGCCGATTGGGGTCGGCGAGGGCGGTTGCTGGGGCGGCAGCGCGAGCGGGCGGTGGTCGATTGGGGCGTGGCGGGGGCGAGTGGCGGCGAGGGCGGATCGAGCATGGCGGCGGCGTGGGGGGGCATGAGCGGCGACGAGGCGCGGGTGGGAGGTTGAATCGGGTGGGCAGAAGGTGCAGGGGGGGG
>JAVDBV010052302.1:0-12337 GCA_032619315.1 Piper longum
GCCTCCCAGGTGCCAGGTTGAGGGCTGCAATGTGGATTTGACTGGTGCTAAGGCCTATTACTGCAGGCACAAGGTGTGTGGGATGCACTCCAAGGCTCCCATGGTGATTGTAGCTGGTCTGGAGCAGAGGTTTTGCCAGCAGTGTAGTAGGTTGGTGATGTTCTTTCCTCATTCTAACATCTTTATTGCAAGAAGCTCTTTGATGTTTTTGCCCGATTTGGTGAAGAACTACTTATGGGCACTAGGTGTTTGATGTTGTACTTGTGTGCTGTATCTTTTTTTGTCAATGTACTGTATACTTTTGGGGTTTGCTTTGGTTGCAGGACTGAGTTGGCTGTGTTCCTAGCATTGGTTATTGTCATTGGAGTTTGGGCATCCTTTTTTTGTGCTGGCAATTTTAGTATTTGGTTTCAATGTTCCATGAGCTCTCCTGTTATCCTTTTCCATAATAGGTGTTAACATGTCTGCCCATTTGTTGGCTGGCTTAAATGTTCTTATTCTCTTCTTAATCGCTTCTGAAGCCTTTGATTGTTTTGCTGTTAGTTCGAGGCAGGACTTTTGATTCCTGTAGAAACTTGTAGTTTGTATCTTAAGTCCTCGCGAGAAAAGATGATATCTTTCCCACTCTCTACTTGTAGTTGATCAAGATTTATTGTTACTAGACCTGGGTTTATAGTTTATCTACAACTTTGGTTGATGGCAATGTTCTCAAGCTTATAAACCAATCTGATGTCTTTGCTCCTACTTATCATGATTATTTCCATGTGTTTACCAGTTTGTTTCTGTTTTTAGATCCCATTTTGTTTTTAAAATCCATCTCACTTTCCTGCTGTTAGTCATGTACTGACCACCTCTGGAGGATGGTCCCCTTATATGTCTCTTGCTATTCTCATCTTGCAAATTCCTATCTTTCTTTTTTTTTTCTTCACAAAATTATGCTTCTTTGCTTGGTATGGTGTAGGAAAATAGAAGGAATCCTCCCCATGCGTGCTCCTTTTTTTTTCTTTTTTTTTCTTCGTTATATACCTATTTAATGGATAAACTCCAGATGCTACTGCATTGAGGGAGGGTTGGCATCAGGAAGGGTATGGGGTCATCTAATATTTTTTCATTTGTAGGAACCATGTCCCCAATATTATTTGTGTATCTGGTGGAAGAAAAAGAAGATATACGTATGGAATGGAGGTTTTTTTATGGACGATTATGTGGTAGTGAAGTAGCCAGACATTGAATAATGCCATATCATGAAGTACATCTATTTGTCTGTAACTGTATATGCCCTAGAATTGCCTGTCTGATATCTTTGCCTTTTTTATTATTCTGAATGTAAGCTTCCGACAAAGCCATTTGTATTTGTACTTGTTAATCTTACCACTCTTAGATTACGCCTTAGGCGATTCAAACATAGATGGCCACAGGAGTTTTTGATCTAACCACTTTGAACTCATCTACATCGACCTGATTTTGAAGCTCAAGTACGAGGAAAGTTGTTTCTTAATGCTTGTGAATATTTGAAAATGTTCTGGTAAAATGTACTGTGATTTTTGCTTGGCTGGCTTCGCCTGAACAGGTTCAGAATAAACTTTTGACTCCACTTTTCTTTGTTTCTATTTTATTTGATTCGATAATAAGTGATAATCCACTACCGATGGATTTTGACAGTCTCTCTTTCGTCATCTGCATTCACACTCCCATTGAAATCTTAATTATTGTCCTGATGGTGTGCTTACTCATTTCGAAAGTAAACCTTTATTTTGTTTGATCTTCCTTCATCACTTGCATGGCTGTGGTTTAGAAACTACTCTTTCACTGTTAGGTGAACCTGGTTTATTGACTACTTATTGCAGGTAACATATACTTCGAGAACTAATTTGGAACATATATGATGAATTTGTGTGTGTGTGTGTGTGTGTGTGTGTATGTATATACATATGAAGTGTATCGTGCTTTGAGTCCTTCTGGCTGTTATACTTGAAGGGGTCAAAATGTTGAGATTATCAACTTTGCTCATCAGTTTAAATTTACTTCTTTAGTAGGAATACCGTCATTTTTTTCTAAGTGCATCTGTGACTAAGTTTTTTTTCACTTTTCAATTGTTTAATTAACCTTAATAAATTATTTTTTATGCAGTAAGTAAAAAACATATGTATATATGACGGCATTACAAATTTTATATATATGGCTCTTGTAATTGGGAAAGAACCTTGTTCTTAATAAGCAGTTAGATCCATACTTTCTAAGGTAAATATTTTAGTTTTCGACTTTGCTCTCTGCTGCTGGACTTATAAAAGATCTCTTTTTAGTTTGATGATAGACTCTGAAATCTATTTCTATTGTTGGCAAAACAATATTTGACATCAGTAGCTACTCATCTTGCTTTATGTGAGCTGGGATTACCTAGTACATTTGCTCATGAACTTTTAACTCTTATGATTCTGGAAATTAAGTAATTCCTATATTAATTTTTTTACCTTGAATGTGTTTGTATCTTTCAATTGTAGCTGCTTGTCATTCAACATTTTTTATCCCTTGAGTTTGTTTTGAATTTGTCATCAATTGCTTCTGTCAGGTTTCACCAACTTCCTGAATTTGATCAATGTAAACGAAGTTGTCGCAGGCGTCTTGCAGGTCATAATGAGCGACGAAGGAAGCCACCTCCTGGCTCTTTAGTACCGCCCCACTTTCCACGTAAGGCCTTCTTATTCTTTTCGAGCATGTGCATTAGAGATTACTTATGGAGCTCCTTGATTGCTATCAATTTTATTTTTCTTGCCTTACGATTTCTAAAACTTATTTTCATTTCATTTCCAGAAGACACAAACAGGGTTGGGACCTTCCTCGACTTCTCGTATTCACGAATTCAAGACCGAGATGTTTGGCCTGGCTTTCGGCTCACTGAACACACACCAAGCAGCCAAGTAACAACAACTGGGACATATCTGCCAGATTTGTTCCAGGGGGCATATGATATTTCCCCTGCTAATGTTGTCAGCCATGCTGCTGAAACTTACCTTCAAGCACCTTCGGCAGCTACCATCTATCCTGGTACAAATTTTTCCACAGGCGAAACATTTTCGGGAGTATCTGGCTCTGGATGTGCTCTCTCTCTTCTGTCAAACCAACAGTGGGATCCTAGAAACCGTTCGTCTAGTATAAACAACTTGGTGGACGAAAACAGGGCTCACGCATCTCAAACTGCATCACACACACCTGTTTCAAACCAGTTCATAAGCAATGCATGGGGTTTCAAAGACTACAGCGACGGCAATGGATCCAGCTCATACCACTTGAGCCTCCACCAAATTCACGATCCCACTGGTCCTCATTTTCATGCCGCAAGTAGGCATTACATGGAGCTCGGACAACCTAGGGGCGCTGAGTCATCATCTCACCAAATGAATTGGTCCCTCTAGGCCTCCCCCAGCTCAGATTATACTCATAAAATCTCAGGTTTCCCGAATTTTTAATTGTGAGATTTACCCAAATCACAATTAGTGATTTCGACATTCGTTGGTTGTTTCTGCTTATCATTCGTAACCAAACGATGACTCCATTGACCGTATTATGCCAGAGTTGTATGATTTAACATAAGATGCATATTATGATTAAAATCGTCTGTTTAGATTTGAGAACCTTGATGATGTTGATTGAAAGGTTGGTAATATCCATATGTTAACCGTTGAAATTGTTATTGCATTAAAGTTGGCTTCTAATTATGATGTGCTGGTTTAAAACCTTTTTGATGGATGTCAAGTTTACTCTTATGGATAACTTGTATTTCATTCTTTAACCTTAATTGCATTCATGTTGGAATGTGGATTTTATTTGCCTCGTTGAACATGAACATGGTTGCGTTTATGTCATTAGTTTGATTCTTGATTCTCTTTGAGTATTCACTTGTGAATAGCTAGCGACTTTCCGATATATTTACACCTTCCGCGATGGTCGTGCCTTGTCAAAACAACTAGCACTTCCCATCGCCGGACTTCCTGCACATCAGTGATCTTCGAACAATCTTCCAAATGCATGACTTGGGAGGGGTGAATGATACCATTACAGTTTCTATGATTTCATTACATTTGTAGTGCGAGGACTTGGGCATAGTAGCTGTAATAACTTCAATTTCACAATAAAGCTAACAAGCTTCTTGTTTTTCAGCTGCATGATACCAAATGCCACATTATTTGTTTCCCAATTTTAATGCCTTACACAACAACCGGAGGGCAAAGTTTATGCATTACCCAGTTAGGCGTGGTTGAGAAGCAGCCTGTGATTAATGGGCAGAACCCAGATTCGATCTGGAGCTTCAAAACAAAAAGAAAAGCACATATTTTTCATGCTCCTGCCAAGTCATTGTACAACTTTAAACTACCTATTCGGCTTTCTTGGTTCCAGTGGTTTTTAATTCTTTTTTGCACAACTTCACCTCCTTGCCCGTTGATCCCGAGGAAGCAGAAACCACCTTGCAACTATAAGGTTAAGTTTAATTAACCAGTAAGCTTAATATCCAAGAGATTCTTCAAAGTGCAGTTCGTATGACTACATTAATGACGTTATACCTGTGACCAAGAGACCATGTTTCACATCTTCCTTCCAAAGCGAATTTCCATAGACTGGTAGCAGAAGGGGGTGAATCCAGTATCAATTTTCTGATTGTCCTGCTAGAATGGAAATTTTCAAAGAGATGTTCCTCGCTGGAATCGCGGGCCTTAAGCTGCGCAGCCGAAGAAGCTATGGCTTCATGTGAAGCTTTCAACTTATTGCCATATGGTTGCTGAAGAATGCTGTCAGCTTCCCTAGTGGCAACCTTGAGGACATCGAGATAAGAGTATAATGAACAGTTAATTTTATTTAACAACTCAGAAAGATACCTCATACAAGACTTCTCTGCCAAAAATTGATCTTAACAATTCCCCATCATTTTCAATACATGTATCAATGAGATTCTTCATAAAGAACAAGAATAGCTTAGCTTGCAGTATAAATTTTAGCCAAAACTAGCAAAGCTGAATTTTGATACACTGTGCATTGGATTTTTTATTTTTTATTTTTTATTGGTAAATGACGGGCAAACAAAGGAAGTCCAACATGATAATACCAGAATTGATCAGATCTACAAATGACAAACCTCGCCAAGCCCACTATCCACCGGCAGCTCATATCTTCATTCATTAAATGCGGACCCTCCTCACTTTCATCTTCATCATTTTTCTCAGCCAGTTCACATCCTTTAGCATCTTGGGCTGCCTTTTCTGAATCCACATTTGCAGCAGATTCTGGCATATCATCCTGAAATATTAATAAGAACAGAAACACATCTGTAATGGCAAGACATTTAGCAGGTTCTAAAGCTAACAAAATATAAGAATCCAATAACTACAATAGTTACCTCGGCAGATATAGATGGAACAGATGAATTGATCTGGGCTAAAATAATGCCAGTCTTTGGAACCATAAAAACAGGCAAAGATTAAAAACATGATGATCCAGAGACAAAATTTCTTTGAGATTGTGGAGAGCAATCAGAAAAATAAGAAATGATGGAGAAGATAAAAGTGCAATGTTAAAGTAAATATTAAATAATTCATTTTCTTAACGGCTTAAGCTTTTAGGATATGTGATAATCCATCTGAAATTTACAAAGCCAAAAGGTGGGTTTGGAAATATATCCCGGAAAAATACATGACAAAGCAAAGAAGCAACATGCCCACGAAGATCTGATATGAACCCTTCCAATTGTTTTTTACTAGCTAAAAGGATATTACAGAGAAATGAGAGAGATTTAAGCCATTCCCTCCTCAAAGAAAATCATGTATTTTACAGAAACGTATCATTATCCAACATCTTCTTAACAAGATGGGCTGCATATGTGTTTCTTGCAAGAGTGAGAAAATGAGGTCTCAGTTCTTCAAAGGCAGTATCTTTTTCTGGCTGGAAACAGTATTTTACGCATGTCTAGATGTGCAAACAGACAGAAACCATCTCAAAATTAGCTTTCTGAATAGTAAAACCAAATTCCAGGTTATACAGGATTCGTATCAAGAAATTGCAATTTACCCAACAAATTGTCCTCAACAAACTTTTGGCATATATTTAAGCCACTTGGCCATCTGACTACAAGAAATGAGCACACATCTGTGCTACAACTTCCTTCAAGGCTCCACTTCCCCTTTTGAAAAATAAAACGCAAAGAATCTTGCCTGCAGGACACGTGAAGAAACATGAGACCCGGCACCTCCATACCATGAGATCCAGCTAATTGGTTAGGGTGCTTTTAAGCATTCCTTCTATCAATCTCGGTAAATGAACTTATATTGGTTATTGTTAATTTTATAGATTCCTTAAAGCGCTGGGAGCTCCAAAAGATGCAGTGGTATACTGGGCAGGGGGCAGGCCATTGGGTGGTGAGGGAGCCTTGGTCCCCTCGAAGAAAGAATTCAGTCATTTTTACAACAATGAAAGCCTTTCCTCACCTGGTGAACTAGAGCCATTTTTTAAAAGAGCATCTATGCCAGCAGCTGTTGACCACATTGTTGCAGAAAAAAGTGATGTCTTCATGCCTTCTCATGGTGGAAACATGGACCGTGCTATGCAGGTAATAACCATTAATTCTTTCTTTTTTTATAGTATTAGCAGGTTTTAATATTTTTTTCCGTTGATACAAAGTTTGAGGTGTTTCCAATGTACTTGAGTCGAGGGTATCTTCATTGTGCTTGAGGACATTTTTCTGACATTTTTGAACTTTACTGAACTCGGGCATATTGAAGCCTTGATTGCTTACAACTATGTAATTAGAAGTGTCTTTTCAATTGTTTTCTATTTGCCTTGTATGAAGGCAAATTTTTTGAGGTCTAGGAGGGTGATGCTTTCTTTATCAATGCAGGGTCATCGAGCATATGCTGGCCACAAGAAGCATATAACCCCCAACAAGAGAGAGATCATATTTCTTAAACTCTACGATTCCAGAGACTGAATTTAACAGGATTATACAAGAGCTGCATCAGGAATCTCTGGGACAGCCGGAGATGAGAGCCTCCAAGCCAGGAAGGGATGTGATAGCTTACCCCGTTTCAGAGTGCATGTGCAAGGACAATAATTAAAAAGAAGTTCACACAGAGTTAGAACAGATGCTCGCCATAGTGAAGAATCATTCTAGTACTGAGAAACTTGGTTTCTTGAGGGATCTCCTTGGCTCATCAAGCCAAGCCAATTTTGCTGCTGCCACTCACTGTAAATACAGATACTTATGCGTGGGAAAAAAAAATACAGATACTTCTGCACAGAGTTCTTCTTAGCTGTTAGTTTCATCAAAGATTGAGGTGATAAATCACATGTTTCTCTTTCATTTTTTACAATGTACTTATTTGTTACACAGTTTGTAATTATAGTTTTTCATTCTTTGTAAGACACGCTTTTGTAACATGAATTCTTTCATTTTTTGTAAGCAGTTGACAAATTATAAGCACACAAAGTTTCATTAAACCATGCGTGTATTTTATTGTTGTGTAATTACACTCGTAATTTTTCATGTTATTGTAAATATGAAAATCCGTAGTGTATGGCTCATAAGCCCATCACAGATTTCTACAACGAACTCTTAACTCTAAAAAGTTCAAAGTCTGAAAAGTGAACTAAAATATAGAAGACAAGATAAAGAGAATAGCAAATATAACTTCAACTGTTATCTGATCATTTTTTCTAACATATACGAGTCAACAATTTAATTACCCATGGCCACCCTAAAGGTTTGGTTCCCATTGATATGAATAATATGCTACTTGTGTTTGCTGTTTGTATTTCAGCATCTGTTTCAAGCAAACTGTCAAATGGAAGTACTGTTGGGCACTCCCATGCCAGTCATTCCAGGCTTAGAAAATGGTTTCAACAACTCGTAAGGCACAATCCCAGCACCATTTCTGTTCTTCAAATTTGTATCTGCGTTCCTTTGATCAATAAGCCTTTCAATTTTCTTCATTTTTTCACTGTACCTCTCAAATGCAGCCACTATGGCAGGATCCTCCTTCCATGCTTCTTCCAACTTCTCCCCCAGGTACTCCTCGTCTGGTGAATGGTTTGATAGTACTGCCAGTATAGCCATTACTAAGGTTGCTTGTATTTGGGATGGAAAGCTCTTTAGAAGTGTCTTATTGGGGCTCTCCAGGAAGCTGGAGTACTCCTCTGTTCCCAGCTTGCCGTCTTCTGTTGGCATGTTGTCTCGTGCTATGCTTGGCCTGTTTGGAAAGTACCCTCCGTAGGCATACTGGCCAAAATTAACAGCAGCATGGTGACAAGAAGCTACCCAGATAATGATGTTGAGGATTTCCACAAGGTCGGAAGGTGTGTCAAGAGATGGCCAGCCTTCTTTCTTGTCAGGATGGCCTTTGGTGCGAATCTCAATCCACCATGCTTGGAGCTCAGTATCATATTTAATGGCTTCTGAATTAGGGTAATATTGAAGAACGTATTCCTGTAGCCATTCTCTGATGGCAGACCAGAGCAGGAGGCCATCATTTGCAAATGGATAGTCTTCTATGGTCATCCGTAGCCCATGCTCCGAAGAAGGATCTTCAACAGCCATGCCTCTGATGATTGATAGTAACATGAAATTTAGTTAATTTAACAGAAACAAATCAAATACCTTATAAGGTAATATATGAATCTGTTGCTGATGATGAATAACCACCTGGCAATCAAATCAGCTGGGAGGCCTTGCTTGTCGAATCTCCACAGCTTATCGTAAGCAACGGAGCTTATTTCCATTGAGTATTTCTTTGGGGAGAAGGAGAGTTCTATGATTCCTGGTCCACTGATGAGGATTTGCCTGGCCAGGGCATTGATCTTCATGGTGTACCTCAAGTGCGGAAGTAGCAATCTGTGGATTGGATGCAATGTGCTCAATTGTCGATGTGTTGCAATTATGTATGGCTCCATGCAACAATGAGTTCTTAGCCTGCAACAATATATCTATGTAAATTAGTGCCCGTAGCAGTTCCCTCTCTGGAAGACTACCGGAGCAGCCTTCAGAATCATGGTAATAAAAGGAAGAGAGTTGAAGGATCTGGTTTTTACATGGAACCAGGCAAAATTGGAATAAGGTTTTACCATCAATGAGATGACAAAGTGGATTTGAACGAAAAGGAAATTGTCATCATCCAAGTAGAGGAAGTTTAATTTTTTTGTGACCAGGTTTCATCTTGTGACATAAAGACCACTATAATGGAGAAAAAGGTTAAACAAAATGTACCAGTGTATGACAAGTTCATGATATCCTGAATCATGGGCACCGACATGAGCCTTGGCCAACATCCAGAGGTGGGACTGGGTGGGGTCTGAGCTTGGTGTGAAGACTTGCCTCCACTGGGGCTGGGTAGCCAATTTAGGCCTTGTAAGCTCAATGGCTATCGGTATCAGAATGCCATCCTCCTTGAGGAAGAAGAGAGTGCGAGAGCCATACAAGGTGGTTCTGTCCAAAGCCCTCACCTTGTGAACATATGGAAGGAGAAAGTCATGGTAGTCAATGATGAACAGTTTCTTGCCCTTCAAAGCCTGCACCAATCCAGTAGCATCACCTACCTATGACAAGAGGCAAAATTTTGCTATTCTGAAAATAATAGCATTAACGTTTTTACCTGTTCAAATGTCATAAACCCGCGTATTTGTTCTTCAATAAGCTCTTTGGTGATTAATGAGTCTGATGAGCCATAGACAGATGGATCAAGTTTGCTTCTGAATGGGAACTCCTAAGAGACAACAAATGGATCATGATGGTAAGAGTATAAACAGCTGATTTTTTCCTGTTCTTGCAAGCAAATACTGGAATATGGCTTCAATCCTATTCTTGTTTTCGATGAACAGACGGCCATATAAATCACAGATGATGAAGATTGGAATTGGGAACTTCAAACAATGAGACTAAAATTGTTTGCATACCGTAACCAGCTGAATGCTCATGGGATTTACACCAGCCAGAGTTTCGCGAGCGAATTCTTCATCCTTTAGCCAAGAAAACTTGTCTCCTGTTGGCCAAAAATGTCAAAGATAAGCATTGATATGATCTACATTCGATCTAGTGGAGAAATATGAGAGGGAGATATTACTTTGGACCATATCTGGGAGGTCAAATTTCAAAGCATCTTGTGCCTGCTGGGTGATGGAGGCAATTTGCCTGATCAAGGGAACGCTCAAGAGCCCCCCCTTGCTAGGCTCCGGCAGGGTGTATCCGGAATCGAATATTTGATCAATGGAGGAGAAGGTCGGAAACCCAAGATTAATGTCGACCAGTACAGTTCCAGCAGCAGGTATGGCAGCTGAAATCAGAGAAGTTAGCGTCTTGGTAGTGAAGTTGGCCTGCTTCACATCCGAGAATGCCTCATCTCTGGGTACATAGAAGATTGCATTGCGTGTTTCTGATGAAGGATCTGCACAAATCGCAATCATAAGATCATAAACCAATGACGAATTGCATTTAACACCATGCAAATAAGGTACATTGATCAATGATCAAAGAAGTTTTTTATCAGTGTTTTTTTTTACCATTAGTTATGCATTTTGTCATTCACTTTCAGCTAAAATGTATAACCTATTTTGCCTGTTAATGTCATTTTTAGATCCAAAACTATTGTATCTTACCTTCAATATATCTCTACTATACCTCTTATGGCTTCGAAATCTGACATTGCAAACCTTCTATGTGAACTTGCGGATAAACAAGCCGGGCTCAATCCTTGGTTCACTACTAAGTTACATATTTTGAGCCAAACTCGAGCCAAATAATCACTTGCTCAAATTTGCTTTGTGTTTAATTTAATTAGTTTAGAGCTTAGTCGTAACGACCCGACCCAAAGTGCAACGTAATAGGTCTAAGTCATTTTTTTTAATGGTTAACCCAAGTTAAAGATCTATATTTCATTCCCATTTATAAACAGAAACTTATCCCGGTAGATTTTAGATGTGGGATTAAATTGAGGATCTCACATTAGCTATTTGATGGTTTCACTAAGTTCAAAGTACAATTCACAAGTAAAAATGATAAAATTTTTAACATATAATATGCTATTAATACTTAAGATAAAAATGAATTAATTTAAACATTAAAATCAAGTTGGACATTTTGTCAAGATATAGTGCTTCAAGTTGGAGTTTAACCTAAATCGAACCAAACACTTTTTTGTTCAAGCTCTCTTTCCTATCTGACTCCTATTATTTAGGTATGTAGCTAATGGAATACCATAACGAAATAACTGGGTACATTTTATACACTAGATTCTATAGATAAAAAATGTAATTGAGAGAATTTGAGTCAATATTATTAAGCCGAGTATTTGTTTGAACTCTAAGGTAATGAACATGAGTTCAACCCAAACTCCTAATTACAACTATTAATCATAAATATGCGAAATGATATCTGAAAACTTATTTTCGGTTGCCAATTTGCATAACGACTTAGGTTCTAAATTCAGAAGCAAACATGTTTATTTTCAAGAAAAAATATTGGGATTGGAGTGTACATATAATTAATTAACCTTTTGTTGAGCGAGGCCGGCCAGTTCTACACCTCCTGGGATAGGGGTGTTCTTCTCCACCAAGAACAGGCCTCACCAGATCATCACCAAGGTCTGGACTTCCCAAGTCATTGTAAGTGTCATAGTCATAAATCCTTTCATGGGACTTCCTTTCCCCTTGGCCATCACCTCTTAGGTTCTCAAGCTCTTTCTCCCTCAGCTGCTTCAGACCATTTGGTGTCTGAGATGGCAAATAAGACTGCAACATAAACAAAAACAACTTATATAAGATATGGTGATTAATTTGTTCTTTACAAAACTGGGAGTATATCATGTCAGTAATCAACTTGCATCAACCATGAAGTTTTATGCATTTTAATTTTACTGTTAGGTTTGGATTGCATGTTATTACCTAGAGATACACATTTTAGGTTTATGATCAAGTAAACAAACTACAAGTATGTCTTACATTATTGTATTCATTCAAGTACTGTTGTTTAAAGTTTTAAATATAGTACCAATTACTAAAATAAATTTATAATGTGTATGAGATATATTTAATTTAATCAGGTCGAATCAATTTAATCAAAATTTAAAATTATAAATAAAATAATTTACTATTATTATTATTATTATTTAATTTAACACTAATTAAAATGCAGTTATTTTGAATAAAAAATTGGATATTATAAAAATTTCAAAATGAAAAAATTGAGCACAAATTAAAATAGTAAAGATTTAAAGTCCAATTTTTAGAAACGTCCACCTTACTATTATATTAGTATCATTGTCAATAGGAAACACAAATTTATATTATCGATGCACACGCATTGAAA
>JAVDBV010052303.1:0-12919 GCA_032619315.1 Piper longum
ATATATATATATATATATATTTATGTGCATTATAAATACTTAGATTCTTTCTTCAAGATTATAATAACCAAAAAATTGAAAAAAATCATATTTTTTTATGAGGGGTAAAGAAAATATTTTTTTTGTAGTGATTAATTTAATTAAGAAGGTTAAAACGATTACATGATAATTTTTTTTATTGAATGATTAATAGAATCGAGTCTTATTAATTACTTTCTACAATTTGATGGGGCGATGAATCATTGGCTTTATTTTATTTTTATTTTTAAATATACTTAAGTGGGGACTTGAGACTCATAAGTCACATAACGCGAGTCACATCTTTGGAAATTCTAAATAGAAACGAAGACTAATAACATTAAGCAGTTAATTAGATTGCAATAAGAAAGATCCTTGGAAGGTCAATTTAACAGTACAGGCTTCTTTGGAAAGTCTATATACTTTTGCCGTTGTTTGGTCTTGACAAAAAATGGTTAATATTGTAAACCATTTTTGAAATCAACGCAGACAGTACCTACATTAAACAGTTGAATAAATTATATTTGTCCATTAACTACCATGTTTTATTATGTATAGTTTTTTTGTATAGATAGATATTATGTAGCTTTTATTAGCCATTTTGTTAAACTGCATTATTTTTAATATATGAAACTTCATTCTTTAAGAGGGGATTATTAACATTAAACAATTACATCTTTAAAAAATAGTGGTATTTTTTCGTAAGATCCTTTCAAATAAGTCAAATGGTTCCCTCTTTACAACCGCTTGCTCCGAGGTTGAAACGGGCTGGGTTCATTGCTACTGGCGTAGATGTTTATGTTTTTCATTATTCCGTAAGTCGGCTTGAATGTAAAAAATGTGGGAGGATTAATGACACGTGTATTATAGATAAGATTTTGGTGTTCTATTTTTTAAGATATAAAAGAATTTCTAAGGTTTGTGGTAGCAAGTCTAAGCCACACACGGTGGCATATAAAAAAAATTGATAACTTTTAATTGGTAATTATGTCCAACACAAACAACCGTTTTTTTTTAATACCGTGATAATTGGAAAGTAAGGTCAGATAACTTTTGGAAAGCATAGCTCTTCTCTAACACGAGAAGCAGATAGCTACGTACGTGAAGACATGCCACCTTAAAAATTAGCCGCAACTAATTTTATGGAACAAGCTAGCCAAATACACAACGAAAAGAAACAGAGCAGACACTAAACTCATGCAACCAGCCAAACACAATGCTTTAACACACAAGTAAACCCACCCAAAATTTAAGGAAAAGGAAGAACGCCACCGCCGGCAGCACCACCGCCCGAACCTGCACCAGCACCTCCTCCAACTCCACCAACACTGCCAACGCCTCCTGCACCTCCGGCACCGCCGAGGCCTCCAAGACCACCGATGCCGCCGAGTCCTCCCACGCCTCCGAGACCTGTTCCACTCCCAACACCGCCCAGGCCACCAACTCCGCCACCAACTCCAAGACCACCTAGTGTTGGGAAAGGGTTGCCTGTAACGCCGGCAAAACCGCCGACCCCTCCATAGGTAACGAAGTTCTTCTCGTCCTTAAAACTTGCATCACTTGGCACTGTCCTGCTGTTAGCTTGAACAACCAGCAGAGCCAAAAAGAACACCATGAAGAGCTTCCCCATCTCTCTTTCTCTTTCTTTCTCACCCACTCTTATTATCTCAAAGGTTGGCTCCCTCTTCTGCTCATGCTGATCATCTTTATAACGGAGTTTTTGGTGCATTCGGTGGGTGGGAGCTGGTAAGAAAATTAAATGGAAGGATGAATGCTACATTGGTTAGAACGAGCTCGTCTCTGCTTATATTGCTTGTACACAGATGACAGATACATAATGCTAATGGCAGAGATGGCGAGACCGAGACAGACGAAGAAAAATGGCGAAAGAAGTCGTAGGACATTCTCTGTGCTGCTAGGGTTCTTTTCTCATGCAAGTGATCATAGTAGTAGTCCTCAAACGAAATCTCTTAGTATTGGCCCAGAATGCAATATCAAGACTTGAAAAAACTGGGCACTTGTGTGGGTTAATCTTCGATGTGCTACTGCTTATTCAAGTTTAGTATTTTAGTTTGATGGCACTTGGGTGGTCTATTCAAAATTGAGATAAAACAACTAACATGATAAAAAGGGGATGGAACTTGGAAGGGACTAAATTCTAGATAGGCTGTATTCACTGCAGAAAGGAAGTCAGTGGCAGTAATTTGTCTGACCATTTCCAGCTGATTTATAAGTTTTAAAATACAAGTAGACATGGCAACCCAGAGTTCTTTTATTGCTGAAATTGTCTATTTAACGAGATGCGGACATGGCAACCCAGAGTTCTTTTATTGCTGAAATTGGTCATTTAACGAGAGGACTAATATATATACTGATATAACTTGAGCGTAGATAATTTATTAATTAACTTTCCCCGGGAATGGGAATTATAGGAAAATGGTTTGGTAGATAAGTGTACGCTAATGGTGCGTGTACGTGAAGGTACGTATATGTGTAGGATTGCCTCCCAAATAAATAATTTATTAATTGTTATTTCTTTTGAATCATTTTTTTTCTTTTATTTGTTCATCTTAACAGGTACTATGGATGCCCTATGCTTTGCATGGATATCGTTGGATAAAACAACCTCATTGGATGCACTTTGTGAGTCCACAAAAGGTCACGGTTTATTTATTAAGAGAGATATATTCACGAGTCCTTTAGATGGATCCACTATTCTCTTTATTGAATTTGTTTATTAAGATGGATGCATCTGGTATCCTCATGAACTATTATATTTAAAAGTTCTATTAAGATGAAAAAAAATCATCAAAGAAAATTTAAGCTCTCTCAATCTTCTCTTAATAGGACATCCATCTTGGTCCTTAGATTAAAAAGGTGGATAGTTAAGTTATTGCCGTCGCACTTCAAGTTCCTAATCATTTTGGACATTTTACGAAGATGCTCAACCATCTTCATATTGGGAGCTATCTTGTAAGACTCAAATTGCAATGTCAACACGAGCGGTCGAGGTCTGATAACTTTTTGTGGAGTCTTTGGCAGTCTCATTTACCTCAAATTGGCTAATGAGATCATTTTGCATCGGCGACAACATCATGTAGCGAACATCTTTTTCCATTTTTTATAAGCTTGCCTTTGATGGCTTTTTTGCGTAGTTGCACCTTCTGTAGAGTACGCCCTATAAATTGTCGGGGTGTCTAAAACAACTTGGTCGTTAATGAGATAATGGATCTTGCGGCGCCGAATATCAAAGTTAGCACCATCCAACTTCTCTCCCATGTTCAAATCAGCTATTACATTTTTGAATGCCATCACTAAAATAAAGACAAAATGTGCACACCTATTAAATAATGTACAATGCACACTATACATTTTTGCTCAATTTTTATGTGATATATAAATAATTAAATTTCCGAAAAATCAAGTTCAAAAATTTTCCTAGTTAAATAACAAGCTAGTAATCATCACCATCATTATTTTTAATTTGATCATTATTTAAAAAAATGAGAAAATTAGAGATAATAATTAAACATGTACCAAATTATAACATCCCGATTCTAGTTCCCCTAAGAATTAGAAATATTATGAACAAGTCAAGTCATGCTTAAATTAATTAATCATTAAGAATCGAATGATAAACAAACTGAAATAACCCTCTTAGTATCTCAAGAATAGAAAACAACACTAATTATATATGAAAACACATCAAGTATAGATAAATACACGAAAGAAAACAACGACGCGCTAAGCACACGTGTGTATAACATTTATTTGTCCTTCCATCAAAGACGACCATACACACATGAAGACAAAACCTATATATATTATAAGAAAAACGTCAATAAGGAATATCGTTAGTTGAGAAAATAATTAATACAAATTGGTAAGTGGAATAAGATATTCCATGAGGAAGGAAAACTATATATGATCTCCATGACAACCCTCAAAAGACATCTACGGAGGAACCATCAAGTTGCAGACTCAATAGCATCCCGAACAGAACTGATGTTATACCACTTTCAGGAATAACCGGTCCCACTATTAAGAAAAAGCACATATCATATGTCATTTTCATACCTCCATATAACACATGACTAAAAGCACAATAGCTGAGTATTCTCATGTAGTCGTCTTCAGACCCTTTGATATCACAAGTCCAAGCATGCATTGTATACAATAGTACACATCTACTTCATGCCTCTCTGGGTGTGAGGAAGCTCAAGACATAAAGATGTTATGATCCCTTAGGAATGAAACATCCCTCTTGTAATACCCCAAATCTGGCTTAGTCATGAATTGAACCACAATTTTATGGGTCACCCGATTAAGTCAATTAACCCAAACCTAACTCGAATGGATATACTCTCGGCGTCTTAAGATAGAAGATAAATATTGTAATGCATATATGAAATGCAAGGAACCTAACATGATACTAAATGAATGACATGTCACAAACCAATCAAGAATGAGAAGATCGATAAATCCTAAAATAAAATGAACAAAGTGTCCCAATAAAAAGTACAACAATGATCACCCTGTCAAATAATAGATAATATAAATATTTAATAAAACATTCACACAATAATCAATTTTGTGTTAAATCTTAACTCAATCACTAATTCATATTTAACTAACATTATTGAATTGGATCTTGATCCATCTGTTCATACTCATTCATATTTAACTGTTCATACGGGGTCTTGACCCATCTGCTGATCATATTCATCAATTGAAACAAGTTTATTCCCATAAATATCATACCATGTTATCCATAATGGTTTCTATTAACTAAAGCATGGATCGTATCACAACATCATAACCTGCATATTATCACATCATTTTCACTATCACCATATCATCAACAAAATATCATGTATCACCATATCATCAACAAAATATCATGCACTCTATCGTCAGACAAGTATGTGTGTAAGAGATCACTGCTCCTCCGTCCAAGCTATCACATTCATCCCTTAATCATCCTCTACATGTATAATAAAAAAACGTCAGTAACAAGTGTTACTCGTCCAAAAAAACACTATAAAAATTGGTAAATGAGAACTGACTCTTATTTTAAAGAAAACCATATATAACTTTTGCTAAACTTTTATATGGGCATCTACTGGGAAGCCACCGGGCTACAAACCCGATAACATCCTTAGCTTAATGGTATGCTAATACCTTTTTCTGCATTTTCTCATTTCCACTTCTTTTCTGTCCCTTGGGACAACTAGTATATGCTAAGCCGTCTCATTTCCTCCATATTTCTTCCGGTCTTGAACAAGAAGACTGATTACTCTTAGGTTGTCCCCTTTAATACCTTTTGCACCACATGTCTAGACATGTGCCGTACTAAACAATACCCGTAAATCTCGACATTTCTTCTAATATGAGGAAACTCAAAACTCGGAGTTGTTAGGGTCCCTTGGGAATGGACTAACCATCTCGCTAATCCATAGCCTATTGTGACTGGCACGTGCACCCACCATGGTACGTGTAAGTCGATTTCACTATCTCTCGTGTCACTGAAAACTTGATAAAATTATATACATAAACTTGGGAAGAGATTGGTATAATAAGCCCGAAGGTAACTTGGAGTGGATCTTATTTTCTAAATCATACTCGAGGGATCTCATCTTCAAGGGTTATTAATCTGGAAAATTATAGGCTAAATGACCTGAGTTAAGTGGGATTTAATAAAATACCGCATAACCCGTCCTACAAATAATAAATCATATCACGATAAAAGTAGTGATAAATAAGGGACGAGTTCTAGACGGACTTGGTAGAAGCTCCAAGCAAGGCCACACGCCTAGCCGGTGAGCTCCTACTCCATACCTATACATCACAACTACATGCTAACGCCCAATTTGAACTATACGATACATGAATGCGATGAATACATACATATAAAATCACAAGAAGTCAAATAAGAGACACATCATAAGACATGTGAAATTATGAAATAACTATTATTGTTACATAATCTTATAATTCTTGGATAGCTACTAACTAATTCTTGAATTCTCAATTCCTAATTCATGCACATGTTCAATTTTATTTTAATTCATCGTTACAGGTTCGTGAACAATCAACCAAGTTGACTAAGTTTATATAGTAATACCAATCCTCAGGTAGGTGTCACCCTAGAGCGTCTAATTCATTGTCAAAATATGCCTCCGAGTTTATCGAATAATTCCTAATGTATGTACTCACTCACATGTATTTTTATTATATTTTATCATCATAAATTAATCCACAATCAATCATGTATTTATCCTAATCATGATAATTACTTCACACCCTATTATCCAATTCCATCAACACATCACGACAAAAATCCCTAACTATGGCATTCAATTCCAATCAAGTCACTTATAATAAACTATTCAAATTATATTTAAATGTTTAATAAGAAGCATTCATTAATACTATAACAAATCATGACAAAAATCCCTAACTAGGGCATTCAATCCCAATCGAATCAGTTATAATAAACTATTAAAATTATATTAAAATGTTTAACAAGATTCATTCATGAATACTATAACACGATGTTATCATAATATTTAACATGACAATCATCTATTTAATAATCAAGCTAAGTAAATGAGCATTCTTCTTAATTCAATTCATGAACACCTAAATCACGATAATTAAGTGTATGTAGAATCACCACTTTACATTCTGTGCATATAATTTCATGGTCACATCCATTGTATTTCAATTATAATTTTAATATGCATCAAACAATTAATAATATATGATGTAATTAAATCAAAATCGGTATACTTAGCAGCACGACCGGATCGGCTAAGGTTGGATAGGGTGTTGGGGTTTGAACCTGTAACACCCCGTTCCGGTTCACCAGTGAACCGGCCCGAAAGTCTCACCAGCAACTGAACCGTTCGCTAATCTACTAGATTCGGTTAAGCCAACCTGGATCTACCCTCGGCATCTAAAAACGGAGATGCAAGCATGCAAAACATGGGTGACATGCTTGGATTCTAACGTGGTCCTACGTGCATGCCATGATATGCAAACAAAAATAGAATGAACGCAGTAAACAAGAAATCCAAAGAAAAATATCTATTTCTATAGAAAAATAAACAGAGTTTCCCCTAAAAGTGCAATAAGGGCCAACCTGTCCACAACAAGGATATATATATATATTTTATCAGAACGAAGTAAAACATGACAATTGATAATCACATACAATCATCATCACTTTGACTTTCACCTGAGCCGAGTCTGAGCTCGAAGGCTCCTTATTCATTCATATTTATCTATTCACTTCATAAGCAATTTATCAAAACATAACGCATTAAAATTTCCATTCACATAACATTAACACACAATCATTACACATTACACACGGTAAGTATATGTGTGCACGATTATGTGCTGCTCTTCCGCAGTCCCGACAACAACTTTCAATCATCGTGATCCTCACCTATATATATAAGAAAACCATTAGTAACGAGTGTTACCGGCCCAGAAAATAACTAATATCAAACTGGCACAGGAGAGCTAACCCTCCTGCTAAATAAAAACATCATATACTTCCTCAAGAACTCTCACAAGGGCATTAATGGGAGTCGTCGCTCTCGAGTCGACAACGTTCCCTTTCCATATCATTCTCTTGTCTCGGCCATTTTATTTATTGCGTCTTACATCAAATCTCATTGTCGTTCATCTCAACCCTCTACATCCTCCATATTACTCCTGGCCTTGAGCCGAAGGCCGAGTACTCTCAAGCAGTCCGCCTTTAGTCCCCTTTGAACCACAAGTCTACACATGCGCTGTACTTAACAGTACCTGTAAACCTCTACGTTCTCCGGGTGTGAGGAACTTAAACACGGAGTTGTCAGGATCCCTCGGGAATGGAGTTGTCCAGAGCCCTCTTTGACTGGCCAGCGCCCTCTCGACTAGAGCGGTCGTCGAATTCCCCTATCACACATCTCACTGAAAACGCGCAAACTACATATATATAATCTTAGGTAGGGAATTTAATAAAATAGGCCTGAAGGCAACGTGAGCTGGATCTGAATTTCGAAAACATACTCGAGGGATCTCATCCTCGATGGTTATTAATCTGAAAATGTGATCGGCTAAATGGCCCGTGTAGAGTGGGATCCTATAAAACGCCACTCGACACGTCATCTTTCATGTTCTAAACAAAACATGATGGAATAGCGTAAAAATAGAGACGAGTCCTAAATAGACCTGATAGAAGCTTCAAGCATGGTTGCGTGCCTAGGCGGCAAGCTCCTACTCCGTACATACATATCAAAACTAAATACTAGCGCCCGTTCATGATGCATTCACACACCCTATAGTATACACACATCATCACGCATCAATCAACATACATTAATAATAATCAATATAAGTTTTCCTAATCTACGTTGCATTAGATTATAATAGTTATTTAATCGATCTAATTAATCACTTAGCATTCATTTTAATATCACCCAATCACATACATCCATATTCTGATTAACATAAAAATATATAACACATTAGTCATTCAATCATACTATCATAGCATGTTGTGCTAATAATCATTAATTCTAAATAATTAAATTAAATAAATTATACCACGCGCATCGTCGACAATCGGCGATGGCTAGGGTTTCGTAGCACGTGTCGGAGCTCGAATTCGTCCCTCAACGGCGTCCGACGATCGATCAGGTTCAACTGGATGAACTCGGCGAAAGACCAGGCAATTCTGGTTTTCCAGTAAGTTTGGCGATTTTTTGGCGAGTCCCGGTGGTTTTACGATAGCTCCCATGGTTTTTCGACGACTGTTACGGTGGGGCAATCGGGAGTAAGGGTCGGCACCATCTCGATGAGCCCGACCCAATGGTGGTGACAACATAGCCGATCGTGATGGCAATGGCCGTCGGCAGCGGCACCGAATCTGGCCGGCGCAATGGGTCGCTCTAATTGAGCTCATGGCCGACCTCGGCGCTGGCGCTGGATAGGGGGGAAATGTCGAGGAGGTCGAGAGGGTGGTCGTTGGCGTCGTAGTGGTGGCGGCGAGGACCGGATGGCAGCGAATTGACAAGAAACGGCGGCCGCATCACAGGGTGAATCTGGTGCTGCGGCGGCCTGATAGTGGCTAGGGTTGGTCTGGGCGGCACAGCCAAGCTGGGCGGCGTCGATCGGCAGCGCAGTGGCGTTCGGCATTGACGGTGACCAAGGGTAGAAGCTAGGGTTTGGTAAGCGATGGAGAGAAGTGTCGGGGGTTTGGGGGAGGGAGATGAAGTATAGGGGTGGCAAACCTGTAAATTAAACTTGACTCGACACTGACTCGAGTCGAGAATAATTCTAACTCGTAATGAATCCTAAAAAAATCTAAAACAAATCAAGAAAAATCCTGTAAAATAAAATAATCACTACAACATCTGCTCTATAGCTAATAACCCATCCAAACTACCCCATAGCGCGTCCTAATGCGTTAATCGGTCTAAAACTATTTCTACGGTAAAATCTATAAAAAGAAAAATACTGCATACTTTCGTATATTTTGATAATTCATCTCACATCATCTCTTCGACCTTATCATCATATAATTAGGTATGCGTGACTCTCATCGCTCATAACTCACGTTGGTCTCGACTCAGCGTGCGGACTATGAACTGACTCGACTCGAACCGATTGGTTCACTGTAATAAAACCCTGACTCGAGTCATGGGTTTTATAGAACCAAACCCTAGGAGGTGCATGACAGTGGTTGCCGTCAGGCAATGACACCCGAGTTGGTGGTAGAACAATAGGGGAGGGAAGGAGGTGATGGCTCTCGGCAGTCACGACAAGGGGAGGAGGTCGACGTGACCACCGTGATTCAACAAGGTGCCACTGGCATCGTCTACTCTGGCGACCCGTGGGAGAAGAAGATGGAAATGATGGTGGCAGTTTGGTGAGGGGGAGAAGGATGCCATGAGGAGTAGACCAAGCTCGATCTCAGTGGGGTTAGGTCGAGGAGGGACTCGACTAGGCCAAGGTGTACTAGGCCGGCAGGGATGACGGTTGCTAGTGGTGGCCGAGAACCATGCAGTAGAAGATCTCCTTGTGAACCAACTAAGGCGATAACTTTTGTCATCCCCAGTAGTGGCATGGGGTTTTGAAGACAATGAAGGAGGGTCGATGGCAAGATGGTGACGGCGGGGTGCGACTGACGGTGGTGAGGCCGGCGACACTCCAGGGAACAGAGCAAGGAGTTGGCAAACTGGGGTAGGAGAAGGAAAGGATGCCAGGGTGAGGGTGAGGAGTCGGTGGTGACGAAGATTGGATTGTAGGATATGGCTGCCAGTGGCGACGCGACTGGCGCCAGAGGTGAAACAAGTGGCGATCGGGGTGCATATTGGGGAAAAAGAATCGACCGGGAGAAGACATATCCACAGTGGCAGTTTTGTAATTAAAACTTGACTCACTCTCAACTCGTAACAATAATAATAAAATAAATCTCAAAAATATAAAAGAAAATATAATAAAATCCATAAAATAAAATAATATTGTCCTAACTCAAATGACATATTCTAAACCTACTAACCCACCAAATAAATACTAACTAACAGATCATAATGCGATAAACAACCTAAATCTAGCTCTCTAGTGTACTATAAAAAATAAAAATAAATAAACTATTATAATTTCATTTGTTCGAATAATTCATATTCCTATTGTGCTATTAGCGTTATCACCATATACTTGGGTACACATGACCCTCATAGCTAATAACACACGGTCGGCCTCTGCTTGGCATGCGTATTCTAAAACTCACTCGACTCAAACCAACGGTTGAACAACACACAACCAGCCTCAGCTTAGCATGCATGTTCTAAAACTAATTGAACTTGAATCGACGACTGAATCGATCGGATCACGAGACTCAGATCACCGATTTTACACCTCTTAGTAATCCAAAGCCCGCTATGACCTACGTATGTGCCCACTCATGGTTTATGCGAGGTCAAATTCACCAACTTTTTGCTCACTGAAAAATCAATAAAAAACTATAATTAAGGATGAGAAGGGAATCATATAAGTAGGCCCAAAGGCAATGTGAAGTGGAGTCAAATTCGAAAATAACATACGAGATCTCAACCTCAAATGTTATTAATCACAAAAGTAAAATATGTTTTGATGATATGTGTTAAGTGAAGTCATATAAAACAGCTACGATCTGGAAATCAAATCCACAATAAAGTAAGCGATAAATCTGAAAAGAGTCCTAACAGATCTGTGGCCCAAGATCCAATCGTGACGCCACGTCTACAGCGAGCCTAGACTTCGGAACCTACATAAAAACTCACGGCTAAGTAAAAGATTCACAACTCTATATCATGCGTGGTGTAATCAACAATAACATCAAATTAAGCAACAATAAATATTCAACACGTAAGTCGAGAGATAATAAGAAAATGGCCAATAAATAAATAATTAAACTTATTAATAAATAGATAAATAATAAATACATGAAATAAATAACACATACTATATAAATGTGCGGCTAAATGCGAGTAAATAATAGCACATATGTAAATAATAAATAAATAATAATTCAATACATAAATAAATAAATTAATATTTAATCAATTAATCATGAATAATAGCAATATAGTCACCAAATACATGAATATATAATTAAACACAAATAAATAATAATATATGCACGAGTAATCAAATAAATAAATAAAATTTGATAAATATGAATAAGATTAATATTAATAAATAAATATCTCATCAATAATAATAAATATTTATATTAATATGCATCATAATCAAAAAATATATAAATAACAAAAATTAAATAACTAAATAAAATAATAAATAAAGAAAAACTCATAATATTAAAATATACTAACTAATGTGAATATTCATCAAAACTTTTGTAGGCGCGGTCAAATTAAAGAAAACAGTTGGCAAACGGAGGAAAACTATCCAAACACGACCAGAAAAGGCAACTGAATCAACCTGGATAAGTTGGACCAAATCGAGCTGAGTCAACTCGGTTGAGTTAACTAGTTGGGATCAGTTAGTTAGGCTTGGTCATGAACATGAACACAGGCTTAGGAAATCTAGCGAACACGAATAGAACTAGACAAGCAAACAAGCTCAAGCTGGGCAAATGCGGATATGGGCAAACGGGCAAGACGGATGCCAAATAGGCCGGTGGTGCCGATCGCCTGAAATCTCCAATGGCCGGGAGCCAAGGGTCGATGCCGGTCGGGATCCACGGAGGATGACGAGGCAGTGGTGACTAAGGTACCCGCCGGTTGGACTGAAAATGGCAAAAAATGGACGAAAACACTGCCGGGGTAGGTGGAGTCCCCGGTTACAATTCCGGCAGCCATGGTCAGCGGGGCTGTTCTTAAAATGTTTGGCATCGAGTGAGGTAGGTGTTGCTGAAAAAGGACAGGAATGCCACCGATAAAGTGCGTGTCACCGGTAGAGATCGTGACCATAGCAGAGGTCGGTGCTGGTCTTAAATGGAAAATCTCAGCGACGGGAATTGATTAGGTTGTCGGCCTCACCGAAGGTGGCTTTCAAGCCAATGACGGCAAGAGCGTTCGTGGTGTTGACGGGCACAGGTCGATAGCCTGCTACGAAGCGGTCACGATCATACTGGGCTGATGGCCGGAGGAAGGCCGGAGACGCGCCGACGGTGGCCTAAAGTGGCGAAGACGCTATGGGTGGAAAAATAGTGAAAATGTAGGGAAAATCTTAGTAAAATGGGAGGGCTAAATTTAGGGTTGATTTGGTCGAGCCCGATCTTGACACATGGCATGATCTGAACACCTGACAACTCCTAAACCTAGTGGGGTCCACTTAGGGTATGTACAATACATACATATATATATATATATATATATATATATATATATATATATAT
>JAVDBV010052305.1:0-11522 GCA_032619315.1 Piper longum
TATTAAAAAACTGAAAAAAATGGTTAGAAACAAACCACAACAGTAGCTGGACTCATAAGAAACTTCGCACCAGCTTCAGTTGCACTTTTGGCATCCTCAACATTTAAAACAGTGCCAACCTACAAACCAAAGTCATCTTTAGAATAGTTCTTTGTCCAAATTTGACATAAGTTACGAGAACAAAGACAACGACAAGACCATGATAGCATTAAATCTGGTAAGCCTTTTGCTTACAAAATCTTTTGACGACCTTTAACAACCAGCTCCACTTTTGTTAAATGGAGGCAAAATGTGATATACCTATCCATGAAGTCTTAAATCATTCTGCAATTATAAGGGAAAACCAATATATTGACACTTTGGCATGGTCCAAAGACACGATAATCACAACAAAATTGTAAACATAAATCATCTGAAAAAATATTTTATAACAAAGTCTCCGCTACTTAGTAAACAACTTTTAAAGTACACCATACATCTTAGCGACTAAGTAAACAACTTTTAAAATAAACATGACCACGAAAATTTTAATGATGTTTCTCACGAAGAAATTATCTATGGACATTTAGACTTAGCTATGGAAGTTTCGACAGATTTCACTGCTCTATACCAAAATAACTTATTCAAAAGCACAGGAATAGTAAAATACATCACTAGCAAACACCGCAAGCCCCTGAAGTTGACCATCAAATTTAAGATAAAAAACACACAAAAAAAAGAGAGTGAAGATGCGTAACCATTACCCCTATGGTAGAAGTCGGATGGCTGTTAACAAGCCTCTGCACTACCTTCAAAGCAAATAAAGGAGAAGCACTAGTAAATTTAAGAATAATTTACTCGCTACATACCAAAGGAGGGCCAAAGATGAAAAATTAACCCCCACCTCAAACACACCAGGAGTGGACATCATCACCTCCAACTGCAAAAAAATGAAATATTTTCACCCAAATTCATAAAATTCACTAATTTCACCATTTTAATAACACTCAAAGACATCACTGAAACCATAAAGACGTCACTCACAACAGAGACGCCCCCTTCCAAGGCTGCTTCGGCGGCCTGCATTGCCTGCTCGCAACTGCCCAACACCAACTTATTTTGATACATCGGAACCACCATGAAAGAGTCAAACCGGCGCAAGATTTGAAATCAGTTACCTGTCGGCGCGAAGGCAAGCAATGACGCCGGAGCTTTGGATAAGCTTCATAGTAGCGGAGGTAGGATGAGGATGGGAGCAGGGAGGAGGCACCGATGGCGGTCTGATGGGCGGAGGTGACGATTTCGGCGGCGGCAGCATCGAGAACATCGCCGCGGCGGCAGCCATGATCGCCGGCCGTGGATGTCGCCGGAGAGTGGATATGAGCTAAGTGCTTTATCGGTCGGTCCATTTAAGATGTTCATAAACCGTCCGAACCGACTCCGAGATGTCTTGTATCCTTTTATTATTATTATTATTATTATTATTATTATTATTATTATTATTATTATTATTATTATTATTATTATTATTATTATTATTATTATAACCCTGCTCTTACAACCTCCTAATTGGCTCAATCCACCACAATTAATAAAATTTAAAAATATAATTATAATAATTAGTTAAATTTCTCTAATTATAATAATTTATATCAATCAGATAATATCTATAGCATATTTACTGTAATATTTTAATATTTCAAATCCAATTAAAAATTAAAATGATAAGTAATAATCTATCTTCCTAAGAAATCACGTGAGTAGAAAATATTAAAAATTAGTCAAAGACTTGTGTGATATACACGTATATTTAAAATTTATTAATAATATATATTAAAAATATAAAACAAAATATTTTAAAATTATTAATATTTTTTAATAATAATAATGATAATAAATATTAAAAGTAATATTAATTTTAATAAGTAAAAAATTTAATAACTACATAGAGTTTATTTTTTGAATACTTTTAATTCAAATAAAATTATACTCTAACTATATTTAATAATAAATAACAATATATAAATATATATATATATATATATATAATCCGAAAATTTTAAAATAAATATATATTATTAAGTAACAAACTCCTAATAAATAATACTAATAATAGTAATAATATAAATAATAATTATAAATTAAATAAATATTAATGAATGTGTCTACTAAGAAAGGCAAAAAAATTTAATTTATAATTTTTTTTTACAAACGAAGACAATCCAAACACGACCGTTGGAAGTTGGAACATCCCTGTCTGTCTCCCCACGGGGAGTTAGATACGCGGCCCCGAGAAAACCGGAATCCACCATCGTTTATAAGCCGCACGCCCATCTTCCCCGTCCTTCTTTATCTTCCTTCCCTCGGCCGCCGTTGAGACATCGATCATTGCTAATCATTTCTTGTGCCTCTTAACAAGCTAAAAATAACCATGGGACTGGGTCGTCCCTCTCCTTCTCCTCTCCTTCTTCTCCTCGTCCTCTTCGTATTGTCGACGGCTTCGGAGGTGAGGAGGTACGGGGGCATCCACGACTCCGCCTCCTCCACCAGCAGCCCCGAGGTGGAGGGCCTCGCTCGCTTCGCCATCCATGACCACAACCACAAAGAGGTCGAATTGCTTGCCTTGTTTTTTTCCTTCATTTTTTTGGGCTGTTAATCAAGATTATGTTCCGTGCAATATGATCATTTCTAATGTTTTTTTCAAAAAAATTTAATCGCAATTTTCATGTTTGTATGGGGAGCATTGCATTTTTTATTTTCTTTGTGTGTGTGTGTGTGTGTGTGTGTGTGTGTGTGTGTGTGTGTGTGTGTGTGTGTGTGTGTGTGTTATAGGAATTAGGATTGTTATGATGGCACTGTTTATTTTTAATGGTGAAATCGGTAATTATGTGGCTACGTTTAATTTTTTTGATGTATCTTTTTGGGTTTTTGAATATCATGAGGGGTTAAATCTCAGGATTCTCAATTTTATCATGAGGGAACGTGATTAGGCTCGGTTATTGTATTTGAAAATTATAACCTTCTGAGTGTTTTGAGTTTTGCTGTTAACTGTTATCTTGATTTTATTTGATTTTAAAATTAATTGTGTTGCATTGAAATGTGCTACGTATATGTTGGTTTCTTGGTGAATTTTCGGATTAGGATATATCCGTTATTGCTGTAAATAATTTAAATCTTACTGTTCTTGTTTATAATTTCTAAAAGTTAGGATCAGTGTCCATTATTAGCTAAATTTAAATTTTGAGGTATCATAGTCTGATTTTTCACTTTTTTTGTTCTTATCTTGCATTAAGAAATCTTGGATGGATTGAATTGTGTGTGTGTGGTTGTGAGTGCTGTAGTTCTTGCCTCTTGGCATTTGTTGGTAAGTTATTTTCCTCTTTTTGATGCATGGAACCTGTTGCAGAATGCAAAACTCGAGTTTGTGCGAGTTGTTAGGGCAAGGGAACAGGTTGTTAGTGGTATAATGCACTATCTTACTGTGGAGGCGGTTGATGCTGGAAAGAAGAAACTTTTTGAAGCCAGGATCTGGGTTAAACCATGGATCCGCTTCAAAGAAGTTGAGGAATTCAAGCATGTTTCTTCTGCTGATCTTGCTGCAAATCAAGGTTTCTAACTGCCTTCTAATCATGTATTTTTTTCCTGCTAATTTCCTTTGAGATTCATATTCAGAAAAGAGATTGTTTACAGCAGTTGATCGTATTTAAGATTTCTTCCATTGTGCGATATCTTGTTTGGAATTGGTAACTTGATTGGTTGGAATTGAAATTTCTTCTTGTAGAACGATATCAAGGTTTCTTCTAAATCTGTTGTTGGTGTTTGAGGCACCAGCTTCTAAAGACTATCTTTATAATTTGGCTAATCAATGACTCCTTTTATGATTTTAGGCGATTGAAGATGCTGTCAAATTTTATATCCTTTATATGTAAGCTTAAAAGAGGGGAGCAAAGTAGAGAAATGCAAGGTTGATGTTGAGAAGACGTTTGAAGGTAGTTTCAGATCATTGATTCGGATGCTCTGAGTACCAGGAAAACTTAGTCTAATTCTGTGTGTACATATTATCATAGTACGTTTCAATAAGCTCCTCTGTTGAACACTTGAAATAGTGTTTATTATAAGGTACTGTTACTACAAAAAATCTTTCTTTATGGATATTGTAATGAACTTTGTTCTACTCTGTATATGCATATGAGAAGTTCACAGTTTTAAGGTCTTTTTCTACAACCATTTTCTTGAAGCAACAGACTCGTGTAGCTTGATTTAACAAAGCAGAACAAAAACACCATGAATGTGCCAAGATGCATGAAGAAGAAGACACACAACTTTAATTGCAAACGAACTACCCATCTTGGATTTTTGTTTAATCTTAAAAACGCTTCACACATTTTTTATGTACATATATTTGTGAACAAGTGCAACAATTTTGATTGTTGAACTATTTTGCTGTTTTGGTTTAAGCGTCATTCTCTTGTCTACCTTAGGACGATCTTCAGTGACCTCAATGAGTAGCAAGAATACCGTATCTGTTCATGCGAAAACTGGGGGGCTCAAACGGCAGTGGCCAGTGTCAATGTGACATTGCACAGCCTCAAAAACATATCGATACAAGATGTATGATTTGTTCATTGATCTGATTGACAGTATATTCTCACTCCAAAAAAGGGTTTTGGTCTTGCTTTTAGATAATGCAACCTCTCTGAGTGTGCAAAAGTGGTTTCTGCCAAACTCCAAAGTGATATGCCGAGAAGCACAGACGGAGACGACACTTAGCTAACATCATCTTGCATGCGAGGGCTCTCTATTTCTGTGGCTTTTGATGGGCTAGTGGGACTTTTAACGCTGCCCAATTCTGCTAAAAGCAAGTAAACAAAAAGAAGCATCATTATGAAATAAAGATTGGATAAATTTAAAGACAGGTTCTACACACATCGTTCTACCTTTCCAGACGATACAACTTAAAACTATTGTTGTTTGGTTAAATATGAGTTTTTATTAAGAGCAGCATGAACAAATCCTAAAGCTAAATGTAAGCAGAGAACTATATAAAAAGCCTAACTAAAGGCAACCCAGAAACACTAAATGGCGGTTGTTCATGGTCTCTTTGTATAATCTTCACCTTGCAACAGAGATGAAGCTACAACATATGTAACATGGAAGCACCATTATATCAAGAGCATTTGTCATCAAAGATTGAAGAGCTAAATGATGATCTAAATGTGGACTACGCAAAATGATCTGCGCAGGGAAAATTGGAGTGATCTAGTTGTGCAGATTCGGAGTCCCACTAGAACTTTTGTATTGTGGAATCCCATCTGCATCTGGCTCTTAGCCGATCAGTTAAGAATATGCGCTCTGCCCTGTATCTACCCAACAACTCTTGCACTTAAAATATTCGGTTGGAGAAGGTAGATAATCCTTCCGTTGAAAACCCATCTTCCAAAAGTTTAAACAAAGTGGATTATAACACACTAATCTCCAAAAAGATAACAACTTCATTGGTTGCAGGAGAAAAGAAAATGCATCTCATTGGCATGCATATGCGCTTTGAGCTATGAACCATTTTTCCATCTCATTCTTGCTTCATGTTTCTCACTTTCTTATCCATGTTCATTGTTTATCACATGTGTTTTACCTTTCAAAGATCACAAATGCTCATCTTTTAACTTGGGACAACAGAATGATTCTGAAAGCAAGTATAATTGGAACAATGGTGGAATTTAGGATCCTCCATTTTTATGATTTTTAATCTAGAGCTAATGACACTTGTCAGCATCAAGTTTTTGTGTGGATTTTCGACAAAGTTAGGGAGTTAATGATGTAGAAGCGCAGTAATGTTAATGAATAATCATCGCGGATGACTTGATTCCACTCAATAATGCATCGGTTGCAGAGGCCAATACGAGTCATCTACCACTAGGATTGAAGGCAAACACTGCTAAAAGCAACAACTTTGATTTGGCAAATCAAAAGAGCACTTAACTTTTACTGGTTAATCTTGATTTGCCAAACTTTCGTGCAAGGATTAATTAATTGTAACAGGCTTCATATATATATATATATATATATATATATAGATTTATTAAATACCCTGTTAACCATTTTTCTTAACACTCCCTAAATCTCTCTCTTTATACGATAATTGTTTACCAGTATTACACTAATCAATTTGCATGGACAGAGAGCTCAACCAATTACTGAAGTTGGAGTCTGCATGTTCATTCAGATTGGCTGCTTCAAAGCTGCCACTTATTAGCAAGATGCAGTCCAAACATTTTATGCTATCCTTGTATGCTTCTTGTTCTACCACTTGCAGTGACCAAACTTGATATTGCCTTGTGACCCATTACGACTACATTATCAAGTACTCTGAGTATAAAGATTAGTATCTAATTATCAATCCATCTCAGCTTTTGCTGCTTCAATATCTAATTGACAGAGAAATTATGGGACATGTAGAATATGTACTTTTTCAGAAATGAATGGAAGCTGATATCACCTTAAATATGAATACATTATATACATTATTAGCTATTAGCTCACACTGCCAATCTCCTTCTATCAAAGGCTTACTAGCTTACAACCATTTTCATCTATGAATTAACTAAACTTTACATTCCACTAACTCAGAATCATCAAAATGGATAAGACATTTCCCTCTATAAATATATCCGAAACATTCTGACTGATCTCCATGCATATATAACACATGCATGCCTCTTCGTCTCATCATCCACTCCGAGAAGAAACAACATAGCTTCCTAAAAACCATACATAGCAATTATCTCTCTCCAGTTTGGGTATGCAGGCATGAACATAATCACAAAGGTCCCTCAACAGGGGTATGAGCCACTATGTGCTTGTAGAGAAAAGGCATTTCTTTGCCACTGTTGCGACTGCTCCCTTTGCTCTGATATTGGAAAGGTGAGAACCTTTGACCTGTAGGTGACCAATTGTCAACACATTCGAGTTTGAAGCAGTATCTTACATGATGTTATTGTGGCAGGAAAACAAGACCCAGAATGACCTTGAGCATTTTCATGCAAATATTTGTTCTTGCTCTCCTTGGGTAATTTTAACCAACAATGTTTCCAATCTCTGAATGCAAGTGCCGAGTAAGATGCATATGCAATTGACACTCTTCTTTACAAACTACAGGCCTGTGATAGATCAACACTTTTAATATGCTGGTCTGAAGTACACCTCCCCTACTTTCTCTTGTGCTATGAGCAATATTTTGCCTGCCATGATATTCATCATAGCCGTTCTGTGCAGGTAGGTAGTCATCTAGCGTATCATACCATAACATTACTTTGAACTTCTTGCTTTAAAATAAGGTTTGCATGGTTTAGCGGAGACAAGCGAGTAAGTGTTTCAGTGTGCCCTTTGCTTTAGAATTTAGAATTTAAAAGGTGAACTTGAAGAAACTGCCATATCATGTCAAGGTGATGGGAACGCTAGTAACAGTGGGAGGAGCCATGCTCATGACACTGTACAAGTGCCCAAGTTTTGAAATGGTTTGTTCCAAACATCCTCGCCCTACCTCAAACACCACAGCAGCTCATGCCAAAGATTGCGTTAAGGGTTCCATCCTGGTCATTGATGTGGAATTTATAACTCAAGTGCACGTGTCAAATCAAATAATAACAGTGATAAGAAAGTATCGTCCCACGAGGAATTAGTAATAGAAATTCTAAATTACCAAAACTAATTTAATTAATTATACTTAAATGAAAACAAATTCAAAGAGTGATTTAATTATAAATTACGACTAAATTAATGTAACATGCAATATTTAAATGATAAATTTGACTTCAAGACGATAAACCTATGATTTTTAATTTCACTTAGTGCTCTATATGATTAAAGTTATAATTTTTACTTATAAATTGCATATTCGAATCATTAACCACGGGAATTAATTATTTATGATATTTCTTAGATTCACCATAAACTTAACAATCGCACCCAATTTCTATATCTTTATAAAATTGTGTATGCAAAATAATACATTAAGTTCTGCCCTTAACAGTTACCCAAGATATATGAGTATATCTTTATCTCATATGTAAATCACCCAAAATAGATAAACAAATGCTATTTTATTCAATAACAAATCTAATCTTTCTATCTCTAGACAAGATTAAATCTCTAGATTAATCAATAGGTGGCCAATCTAATGATAGCATTAACGAATAGAATAAAATAGATGATCCAAAAACACAATCACATCAATAAAAATTAATAACCTTTATTAATCCATGCACTAAGTTTCATTGAAAACCCTAGAAAAGAATTTACTCCATAGAATATTCAAATAGACACAAGAAATTCATATGTGATATGAAAGACATCATTAATCACAAAGAAAAATAAATCAGAATAAAGAAAAATTTTTTTTGAGAAAGCTAATTCGTCTTCTGATCCAATTTCTTCATCGTTGCTCTCCCTGTCTTTCGAGCCGTCGCTTTCTGCCGTCTAATGTTGTTCTCCTCTATAAAACCCTGATTTACTTTATAAATAATCCAGCCAAAGATTTCAAGTGGGGCCCACCATACAACAAGACCCGGATCGCTACAGTACCCTGCCGAGTTGATGAACAGTAACGGGATCCCTGTCTTTCGACCCGAGTTGCTACAGTGACATCCGTCCAAAATTTACTTTTTTCGCCCGATTTCTCTCCAAATTTGTTCCGGATCGTCTTCTAAGTCTTGTACCTTAATAGAACAACATTAATTAGCACTATTTACACCAAAATCAAAATGATTTCTCGCATTATTAATAATAAATAATAAACTCTTAAACTAATAAAACTAAAGTAAAAATAACTCGAGACATGATAAAATTCAATATGAAATGCACAGAATACTAACTCTTTTATAGAGTTATCAGTCATCTTGTCTACCTAGGCTTGGTCAGCCTTGTTCATTATATAGGAGAAACTTCTATCTCGCCAAGAGCCAAACACACCATATTCTTTATACCCTTACTAAACGCTTGATTTAGTTGAAGATTGTTCAACTCGTATTGATCTAAACATGTGTGCTTTTCAGAAAATTACGGTCAAGCATTACTCTCCTCTGTCTCTTACGACATTGATATACTTTGTGGGAACTCTTCAATCCATTGCAGTCACTCAGCTTACAAGTCAAGTTTGTTTGCAGGGTATAGTAACATCTAGCCTTGCTTACTACATTCAAGGCATAGTCATGGAGTCAAGGATCCAGTGTTTGCCACAGCCTTTAGTCCACTCATGATGATCATAGTAGCAATTACGAAGTCCTTCATACTTGCTGAGAAGAATTATCTGGGATGGTAAAAATCTTGCACCCACTACTGTCAAACATGTCAAGAATTAAAGCAGGAAATTCTTTCGAAAGTGTTATAAACTGCTAATAATCTATCATGGGTACAGGGCATTTGGAGCCATCTTGATAGTAATTGGTCTATGCTTAGTTCTCTGGGGAAAACACAAGGAGGGCCAAGAGGAAAAGAGACTAGAACGGGGCCAAGTGAATTGAAGGGAAAGGATGTGGAGAGATTGAAGACATTGAAGCTAACGTTATGGAGAAGCAGGAAAAACCTACTGCCAAACGTACTTCCTTGGAACTGGCCACCCTAGTAGCTGCTACTAAGCCATCTGCAGAGATGGCCGTTAATGGGGTTACAAACGAATCAAACTGCAATGGAAGAATGAAGTGAACAATAAGAGACACAAAGGTTCATGGCATGGTAGCCCTTTGTTTGTATCTGTATAATGTATCGAACTATTATTACCTTTTCCCTGTTTCTTTGTATTCCTCCCCCTTGCACTTCGACTCTGCCCCTAGCAGAGGTTTTCCCTTTTTATTGCCCAGAATTATCCTGAATGTATAACAAGTGAACCTGAGGAGAATCCAGGAGTTATCATTGGTTCCTATTAACTATGTGTCGTGTTTGCCTTAGAACTTGGTTTTGAATAAATACCCACTAATCCATTTGGTTAAGAATGACTGGGAAAAGCTCCATGAAATTTGCAATTTTAGTATAATTAGGCTAGGCAATAAAAAAATCATAATGCCTTCCCCAAAACTGCTTATTCAAGACTCATATATATTGACAAATTTGTAACAAATGGCACCTTGAGAGGAGGCAAACTAACGTCTTAATTTAAATAGAATTGATAAACAAAACTTGAGATGAAAACATGATTAGTATACAAGGTGATATCCAATAGAGATCCCACTAATGGATGGTGGTCGATCTTTGATTAGGCCAGATGTGTGATTTAGTTGAGGATTCAGAATATTCACAATTCTAACTTTTTGATCCATCGTATGCAATGAAGAACCAGATGCAACTAACAAATACAAAAAGAGCGCCAAAGCCTCCTAGATTAACCATGGATTGTATTTTAATGGTGATGGTAGGTATTTTTGAACCCAAGCCTCTACAATTCTTGTCCAAACTCATATCCAAACATATTTTAATGATCTAGGCTCATATCAATCCAGGTATTTGTCCCCATTCCTTGTGAGGTTTTACAACTTTTGATCCTCTTCCAACAAACAGGAGCTCTCACCTACCACAAATGACTTGAATCAATAATTAGCGGAAGACATCTGAGCTCATATTAAGGGGCAAAATGAAGGAAGTAGAACGTGGTCTGACCTCTCCAACATAATTTTTCATTATGGATGTTAGGCCTAATGGGTCTCTAAAACGGACTTGTAACGGGTTTTACGAGCCTCTTTTAGCCCAAAAGCTAGCTTAAAGAATAAGATTTTCTCATTATCATATATACAAATTACCAGTTACCTTCAAATATGAGGTGGGATAAACTCAACAATTCTTCCTTCACACATCATACCATGGTTACATGAATCGGAATCGGAATTGGAATCGGTTTTCCAAGGAGTCGGAATCGGAATCGAAATCAGTCTAAATCGGCCAAGAATCAGTTTTTTTGAATCGGTCTAAATAAATTTAATCGGTTATATATAATAATTTAATATTTATAACATAAATATATAAAAATTAGATATTAATGTTATTTTGATATTATTATGTGTATTATAGTTTATGATATTTTTAATATTTTTTGATTTTTTTCTAAATTATTTGGAATTAATTATTATTTTTAACTCGAGTCGGACTCGAGTCAATTTTTAATTACTAGAATGCCATCCTTCTCCCCCACCTCCACCCCTTCCCCGCCGCTGCCGCCAGCTTCCTACCCCGCCTCCTCCTGCGGGCCCACACCGGCAACGCCCCCGGCATCCCCGCCCCCTGGCGGCCTCGCGCCCCTGCCCCGCCTCGCCCCGCAACCCTCGTCCCACCGGCCGTCCAGCCACCGCCGACCCAGCCTCCACTTGGCGGAAACGCCCCCCACCCCCCTCCCCTGGCAGCTCCGCCCCACCTAGCCGGAAAACGAGCACCGACGGCAGTGGGAGGCGGAGGGCCTTTTGGTCATTATCAAACTTTAATTCTCATTTTACACATACACAAATAATTTATTTAATATAAAACTAAGGGTATTTTAGTAATTTAGGGGTATTTTGGTCATT
>JAVDBV010052306.1:0-20313 GCA_032619315.1 Piper longum
GGAATTCCAACAATTGTAGTGGGACCCACATATCGGTATATCTAATATACGTATGGACGAAAAACTCGAATTTAGACCGTTGAAAATCAAATCTTACTCGAGCCTAAAAATGACTCGATAGACAGAAATTAAAACAATTATGTTAAATGGACCCTAAACATAGAAATTTTAAAAATAATGACTCGTTCCTCGCTGTAAATTTTCATTTTTATTTATTTATAAATTATAATAATAATTATTGTTGTTATTATTTTCGTGGTTTTTACAGGGGATCAAAGATTTTGCGTCTATAAATGCATTGGATGGATGTGTGGATGGTTGTACGGCAGACACAAAGGAAAAAATAAACTTATTAAATACAACATTGCTAGAGAGAAAAACATGACCACTAGGAATATTCGAACACTTGTAGCCTTTGTAATTAGGATGATATTCTAAAAATAGATAAGACAACGAATGAAAATAAAGTTTATTTTTAGAGTATGACCTTAGGTACAGATAACATAGACAACCAAAAACCCAAAGGGATGTATAATCCGGAGTTTTATGAAAGAGAAACTCTTGTAGGGATTTACATGAACTTGTTGTATGCGGAAGTAGATTGATGAGATGAACAACAGTTTAAAATGTAGAATCCCAATAGGAGGTTGGAACTGAAACATGAGCCAAGAGGGTAAGTGTAAAACCCATAAGTCGAGTCAAATTTTTATATTAGTGAACCAGTCGGTTTAACCGTCAGTTCAAGTCGAGTCAGTTTTATAACCCGGGTGCTAAGTCGAGGTGAGCCATCCGTTACGAGCAATAATGGTTAGGTATACTTGAGTATATAATGATACATAATATTAGAAAAATAATGAGAAATGAGTTATCAGAATGAATGACAGTATGCAAATTTTTTTTTGTGTATTTGATCGTATAATTATTTTTAAGCCGAATAATGCACTAGAACACAATGTATAGTAGTTGGGGTGGGTTATTATTTATAGAGCATGTCATTGTGATGTTATAGTGTGTATTATGTTTTATGGGATTTTTTCATTTTTTTGGATTTTTTTAGAATTTTTTACAAGTTAGTTATTATTTTTTACTCGAATCAGATGCAAGTCAATTTTTATTTACTAGATTACTGCCCAACCTTCACCACAACCTTTCTTCTCCCCTAAACCCAAATCGCCACCCTACGCTGCCCCAATTCTCACCGTCAACGCCCTCTTTGGCTGCCGCACCTCTGCCTATCGATGTCGCTGACCACCGCCGAGTCGTCGTTGAGAAAAACCCTGCCTTCCTGGTTGCTGCCAGGCCTCCACGACACCTCAACAATGTGCCCTCGCGTCAAGCATCCTAACGTTGAATCGCCGGTGTGCGGCTGATGCCCTCCTCCTCGACCTAACCAACCTTTCCCCTACACCCAACGCTGTCAACGAAGCCGGCAAAGGGCCTATTGGACAAGCCGTCAAACTCCGCCCAACTTGCTGCCGCCACTGGCGGTCATCACTGCCATTGTCGCCTTCACCGCCTCCACCATTGGGTTGAGCTTTTTGAGTTGGTGCTGACCTATAGCCTCAATTGCCTCATTGGAAAATTCGTCGAAAAATCGCTGAAATCTGCCGGAAAACCACCGAAAATTGGATTCATTGAAATTCGTCAGATCTTCTGCCGAATTCAACCAGTCGAACCTGATCGGCCCGCCGAATTCAACCAGTCAAACCCGCCGAATTCAACCATAGAATGCCAAATTCAACCACATAGTGCTGAATTCAAGTCTCAAACCGCACGACAAACCTTAGCAGTCGCCGATTACCGATAGCGTGAAGTATAATTAATTACGACTTAAATACTTAAAGGTGATAATTATTAGCAGAGTATGCTACGATTGATTGATGATCTCCGACAATAACATAAGTTCATCCTTACTCCAACCCTGCAAGAGGATGCGCCCCGAAGCCTTATCCTTGACATAAAAACCTGAGTAAAAAAAACTAATGAGACACTTGTGATCTCTTGTAAATTGAGATACAAAAAATAAGTTTTTGACAAAGTTAGGAACATGCATGATATTTTGAAGATAGATAATAGGAGAAATTTGAGCAGAACCAATAGAGTTAATGGGCAAACTTTTGTCATTGCCAAGCCTGACCTAATCACAACTATGATAAGATTGTCGACCAATAAATACAATGGGATTACCGGTGATGTTATGAGTGGCTCCAAAGTCTAGATATTATTCAAATGTCAACGAGTTACCCGAACATGCGAGATTACGAATTGGGGAAGATAGTGGTTGATATGCTTGATTAAACCTATTGTAACATTGGAGTGCGGTGTGACCACTCTTGTTACAAATATGGCATTGTGCATGACCATTCTTAAAAGCTGAACTATTTGAAGTAGCATGTTGTTGGATGTAGAAGTCCTTGCCACTTACACAACTATGGCCTTGACCTCGACCACGGTTAGAGGAACCACAATTAAGATTATTGAAGAGAGAGAGCTTGTTAATAGTTTGGGTAGCAACATTGGCCGTTGGTATGGAAGCGACGTCTAAGGCAGACGAGAGGTGAGTGTTAGATGATGCTCTTGGGTGAGAAGGAGGTGGTGTAGATTTTCTATTGTAATGATATCTTTTCGAGAAGTGACAAACATTATAAATGATTCAAAATCTGGCCCTAAACCACCAAGGGTATAAAAGATTAGATTTCTCTCCTTAATAGGATGACCAGCTACTAACAAAATGTCACATCGTGATTTGGTTTTCTCAAGATATTTGGTCAATGTAAGATTCTTACGTCAGATAGTCTGCAACTCAAATTTGAGTTGATGAATATGTGTTAGAGAGTTTGGCGCGTGCATCTTTTGAAGCTTTTGCCATATGACATAAGAAGTGATGAGTCCAAGCATTTGCCCTAAAACAACAGGAGAAATGGTGACAAGAATTCAACTTTGAATGGTTTTGTCTAGTCGAAACTAATTCAAGTAATGAAAGTTTGAAGAAGGTAAATTGGAGGAGGTATCAGGAGACAATGGATTGATGGAACTATCAACAAAACTCATTAGTCATTAAATGTTAAAGACATAAAGGACCTGAAAATGCCAAAGAAGATAATTCTCTTACCCAACTAATTTAAGTGAAACATGGTTGGTGATGTTGCTAACTATAATAGAAAAGGTGCCAAGAAGGCAAAGGTCATAGACATGTCCGATTGAAGAAAGATTATATGGTAAGATAAAATAGGGGTAGAAATTTAAGAATGAGACATAGAAGTCTGACTCTATACCATGTAATGGAATAAATTTTGCCACACATGAACATTCTTATTCATGTATATATATAGATGTTGCGTTTGATAAATTTACAATTCCACATTGACTACATGTATTGACTTTATTATATTAACCTAATTTATGGTATATTACATATGAGAGTTATGAAGTTTAACTTGATTGATCTTAACATTGAAAACTTTTAGATACTTGTCTAACAATGCTGACTGCACCAATATGTATTATTCTACACGATATACAAGCGTGTGATCAAACAAACAAGAATTGTTCAACATGTATAAGTAAATTGAACATCATGTAGAGCCCCATGGAATACTATTTTTTGGATGCTGATGCAATGCAGCACACCTCCAAATGTTTATCATGCAAAATAAAATGGATTGGACCGTCCAAATATGTGCATCTGGGCAGAGCTGACTTTACACGCAACAATAGTATACCATCCAATGGGTATCATAGACGGCATTCCAATTGCAAACCATTGTCATCTCAGATTTCACATGCATTTCTAGTTTCTAAAAATCCTAAGGAGCAAACATGTGATGAAGAAATCATCTGTTCAGGGTCTCTCTAAAAAAAAAAGTCTGCAAGAAGTCTCCCTAAGGTGATTGAAAATGTGTAGTTAGCCATGGCTTCTTTCTTTCTTTGGTTGAAGAACTAAGATTTTGTAAGAGCATTGCCAGATTTCCTTTCATATTTGTGCATGGTTAGCTTAGGTTTGGATAAAGAATGAGGGTTGGCATAAAAAAGGACACTCCAACATCCTTCCCATATCATGTAGAAGAAGATGATTGCTACATAGACTTCCATTAACTACATAATTATATTTGTTGTTGTTGTTGTGAAACCTAATTATAACCTTAAAGAAGCTGTAGCAGTTTGTGTATTTTGTGCCCTAAGATTGGATTTGAGGTTCAAGGACATTGCAGGATTGGATAGAGAGTTTGGTTTCCCCCAATGAAGAGCCTGTAATTGTCCAACATTTTGATACTAAAATTCCGAACCTATGTTTGGAAGAGTGCTTATATTGTCCAGCCTTGTGAATTGTGTTTATTTTTTATTGTTTTCTTTGCTTGCAAATTTTGAGGTTAAATTACCCTTAACTTCATAAAATATATTATATAACCTATTTAGATTTAGATTTTTTCTTTATTAAAATTTGTTGCCATAGGTACTAGCATGTCCAATTGAGTTGTTAGTTGAATCTAACGCAGCCACCTTAGTGTCTGATAAACTGTCAACACATTCCACCTATAAATTGAGAAATGGAAAAAAGGATGCATTGAGCAATGTAGGATTGTTTAACTAACAAGCTTGATCAGTTGAGTTCCCATCAATCAATTGGTTCCATCTGGGGTTTACTTCATTATCAAATCAACTATTTGCAAGTCTCTACCTTCTTTTTAACATCTTGCTAATGAGTGCTGAATGCACTTGTTCGACCAATGTGGCATCGTCATCTTGCATCACAAATTTACAGCAAGTCATGTTAGAGAGTGTTTATCTAATCCAACAAGTCAATCTGGGCTCATCAGGAAAATGTAACTCAATGCTTAAAAAAAATTGTTCATCAAGTACAGACTGCAAGATTTAGAGTTATAAACTTGATAGTCATAACAAGAAGGGTAAAAGAAAATAAATAAATACTTATCTTTAATATTACATAGGGGAAGACAAAGTTTAGATTAATGCGATGTATGACAGGATTAAACGAAAGGAAAATATAAGGTTACGATCTCATCAAAGACCGGAAAAAAAAACGCGATAATATTGACTTCTTAACATTCTAAAACAACCGGCACAAACTACAAAGTCCATCCTACTGACACCAACCTTATTGATAATTACATTTTCCGATGATCCACTTGAACAAATTAATGCGTATAAGTATAGATATGTATATAAAGAAAAACATGAATTAGTTCCCAATTCCCATGCACGGTGAAACTTCCCACCAGCTTCCACATGAACACACAATAAAGAGACAAAGCAATGGTGGTGAAGAAAGTTGAAGACGGCAAGAAGAAGCAATTGTGGTGAAGAAAGTTGGAGACGGCAAGCACCCACTATACATACGATCAAACCCACCAAAGAATTGAGACTGCCCCCTCCCTGCTTTGATTGCACTCCCTCACCGTTCACCTCTCACGTGCCCAGGGGCGGCCATTGCGCCCCTTGGTTATTGCACAGTTGAGGTAAGGGGCTAAAGCTTGCTCCCTAACGCGTCATTGTCGAAGGAAGACTTGCCTTGCGGATTTTGATGGCAAGATAAGGTGTCAGACACCATTCTTTTGTCGCTTGCCCGCTCTCTTTGAACCTTTCTACGTTTGCTCTCCAATAGGCGGCCAGGGGAAGAGCTCCCGCGTTGAATTTTCTACTGTTCTTGGCTTCCCGGTTTTTCCCACCTTGGGCTTCTTTGCTTCCTGCTTTTGGGAGCTTTTCTTGAGGTTTGCTGCAACTGGGCGGGGTGAAAGATTGAGTCTTTGGTTGATGGTTTGATGGCTTGATTTGGTGGGATGGAGAGGAAGTTGAGGTTGGTGGTGGTTTTTGTTGTGCTGCTGAGGACGCTTGTCTGCTGCTGGGGTTTTAGCTCTGAAGGTGAGTTGATGGTTTGATGATCTTTCTTTTTTTTCTGTGTGGGAAGGTGTGGTTTTCTTGTGTTTTGAGATTATGGGTGCGTGGCCTTTGTTTTGTAGGGTTGGCGCTGTTGTGCTTTCGGGATGGAGTGGAGAGTGATCCGCATGGAGTTCTTGCAAGCTGGGGGAGCTGCGATGACCCTTGTTCTTGGTTCGGTGTTGGGTGTTCTGATGGAAAAGTTGCGACTTTGTATGTTGAAATGGATTCTGCTTGATTTTTAGCTCTCGGGAAGCAATTTATTTCTGCATAATTTGGCTAAAGATTTGAATGACAGTACCATATAATTTGGAATCTAGTGAGGCTAGTAAGTTAGCTGGACTGGAACTAGATCATATTAGCAAGGAGAATGACTTAACTGAATAATTCGTTGAAACTTGATCAGATTTGTGGGCAGGATTTAACCGGTAGGTCAATGGAGACTGTATAATGTTAGAAAGCAGAAAAGACATTTTATTCTACCTTGTAATTTAAGTGTTCAAATTTATCTTGAATGGAAAAGGCTTTGAATCTATTATCATTTTGCCTGTATTAGCCCTTTTGAAATGAGTCACATGTTTAATCTCAGACGTGCATATTTCTTTCTTGTTGGTATTTCCTTTCAATAATCCAGGATTTTAAGTTTCTAACTATAAAGTAACTATTTTTCAGGAACCTGAAAAGCCTTTCCCTAGGAGGGAAATTGACTCCTATGCTTGCGCAGCTTATCCATCTGAAGCACCTGTGAGTATGAATCAACTATGCGTGTTAAGGTTTTTAGGGCATTTCATATATTTATGATCTTTGTTCTATACTTCAGAATCTTAAGAAATAACTCCTTCTGTGGTCGAATCCCATCTGAAATTGGACGGTTGAAGCAACTTGAGGTGTTAGATCTGGGATATAATAATTTCAGTGGACAGATTCCTCCAGAACTGCAAAATATGATGATGCTTAAATATCTGTAAGTTCTTTTACAATAGCAACTCGAATTATGAACTTATTGATCAGTAATTGTGCTAACTCGACTAGCCCTTCTATATTCCAGAATAACTGCAAATAACAGATTTCTTGATATTGAGACTACTCAAATTCACGACAAAAGTACCTATGACAAGCTTCATCAAAAAGAAAAAATGCATGATGCTGCTAGGGAAGTGAGCTTAAGTCGAATATCTGCTTGGAGGTACTCATTCTCTCTCCCTCACTGCTCCTGACCCTTCTTTTCTTGATCTAAATTCATTTAAGGAAAGGAAAAGTGGAGTCTTAAACTCAGCAGATCTTGGGGCGGCAATTGGTTCTTTTACTAACTTAGGCAGTGGGTACATAACATGTGACATGTAATCACTAAATGTTCTGTGACTTTATAATCTGCCACTGTTGATAAACAGTAGGGTCTCAGCAGGGAAAAAAAATAAAATCTCAAGTTGAATTGCTTGGCATTGTCCTTGTCTTTGATAATGCTACGGTGTTTTCTGGGATAAAGTGAACTTTTTTCCTTTCAGGGATATGAAACAAATGGAAGCAACTGCTACAAAAAGAAGATTACTGCAGGAAAATGCAGCTGCAACACCGACCAGAGAACGAAGTAACCATGCATATAATGCATCTAGACAATCACCTTCCCCTACTCCGCTGGTTAAAGCCACCAGGTCTCCCGCTCCAGCTCCGTCAGGATTCATATCACGGCCACCATCCCCAAGTTTTGAAGGGCCTATTCCATCCCCAGCCCCTGAACCTGCTGAAACCCTAGATTCTCCTTCTCCTCGCTTTGCTCCAGTTCATCCTGTTCCTAATGAAGTGGCACCATCCCCAACTGTCTCTTCCCCTTCTTCATCTACACCAAGACTTAATTACATGGTTTACATTTCAATAGGAATTGGTGCTTCTGTTCTTGTACTTTTTGCCATCGTTATTATATCATGCCAAAGGAATAAGGGGGTTACTGTCAGACCATGGGCAACTGGTCTGAGTGGACAACTGCAAAAAGCATTTGTGACAGGTAACTACATAAAGCATTTGTAGCTAGTTTCTGCTGTCTGTTGCTTCTATTTTTATTTATTTCCTCATTTTCCTTATGAATTTTCATTTCATTCAATTTTGCAGGTGTTCCTAAGTTGAAAAGAGCTGAACTGGAGGCCGCATGTGAGGATTTCAGTAACATAATTGGTACTCTATTGGATGGTACCTTGTATAAAGGAACATTATCTAGTGGAGTAGAAATTGCAGTTTTATCTAATTCAGCAACCAACAAAAAGGAGTGGCCAAGACAGTTAGAAGCTCAGTTCAGAAACAAGGTGTCATGTTCATAGATGTTTGCAGCTTTTGTTTAGATTTTAGCCGTGTTGTCATTGATTATAATTTACTCCTGAAGTCTATAAACAGCAAGATTTCCATAGAATTTTGTCAAAAAGAAAATTGACGATATGCCGAAAATTGTAGGAGTTGGAGAATAGTAACGGCTCATTTCACTTGTTTTTTGTGAGGTAAAAAAACAATCTTAAGATAATTAACTTTTGTTTTATTGACCAGATTGATACATTATCCAAAGTGAACCACAAAAATTTTGTGAACCTGCTTGGATATTGCGAGGAGGAGGTACCTTTCACCCGGATGATGGTCTTTGAGTATGCTCCAAACGGAACACTGTTTGAACATCTTCATGGTGCGTTCTTTCTATAAAATTTAGGATTTTCAGCATTATCTTTGGCTATAAGCCATTTTGTACTTTTGGGCCGGCATATTTTCTGTTTCAAATTACGTGCAACTGTTACAAAAACTTTAATTGTTTAGCTCCCATAGCATTTGTAGCTGTTCTTACTGGAAACGAGGAGGCTGCTATTGACGTTTATGAATTTTTAGTATAGTCACATGATCATTAACTGAAAGTATTCATTCTTTCCTATCTAAGCACTCATAATGATAGCATGGGAAGCGCTTAATATATTACTGTTTTGTTTGCAGTTAAAGAATCAGACCTCTTGGATTGGCCGGCCAGACTGAGGATTGCAATGGGAATGGCCTACTGCCTTGAACACTTGCATCAGCTGAACCCTCCAATCACTCATAGAAGCTTAAATTCAGCTGCTATATATCTTACTGACGACTTTGCAGCTAAGGTATCAGATTTTGGATTGTCAAATGCAGAAGAAGCTGCCGTGAGAACAGGGTCCAGCCACTCGGGCCTCTTGGCGACTTCATTTATCAATCGAGAAAATAATGTCTATGACTTTGGATTAGTTCTTCTAGAAATTTTAACTGGGAAGCATCCCCATCCGATTGACGAGTGCCGTCTTGTAAACTGGGCAGAAGATTATCTTAGAGGAAATCATCCGCTAAGGTTGATGATAGACCCCACATTATCATCCTTCTCAGTAGCAGAGGCTGCTGCATTGTGTGAGTTGATCAAGTCCTGCATTTACCCAGACCCAAAACAGAGACCAACAATGAAAGAGGTTGTAGAGCAGCTAAGGCAAATTACATCCATTTCTCCAGATGGGGCCACCCCAAAATTATCTCCACTTTGGTGGGCAGAACTTGAGATCATTTCTGCCGAAGCAAGTTGATTATAATTTTTGGGTAGGTGACCATGTTCACCTCTTTAAGAAATTTACATGTCGGGGAATCGTTGTAAATAGAATATACGCATTGTTGGTTCAACAAAGGTCAATTTGTCATTTGCAATTATAGCTTTTATTTTTATAAAAGAAAGAGTGCTTACAGTTGTTTTGTTTACATGTGAATTTGTAGCATATGTAGATCAGATCGAAAAGTGAGCTTTGCCAGAGAAGGAACTTTTTTGTAAAGAGATTACTCAATGTTTGGAGGTTCTCTCGGCCGCTGGATTGCGTGTCAAAGAGGATTTGTGCGTGCATGCCGACCTGAACTAGTAGTACTTCTTAAGACATTAGAATACGCAATTTGACCTGGTCGAGATGTTACGATAACGCAGATAGGAAAACGAATGTTGCTTTATGAAATAATATACATCACATGGGTATTTCATTAGCAGCTAGTTGTTATTGTCTACATGTCTTGATGGTCATAAATTATCAAGAACGTTTTAATTTTTCAGAAAAAGAAGAAAGAAACGCTGAATATTCACAATATAAACATGGTATTGAAGATTTTATTTCATAGGTAATAGGAAAAAGCCGATTCACAAGCTCCTGCAGGTTAGCGTGTCTAATGACATAAATCTCACTATTTGGCATTCCACTTCCAACCCAATAGAAAGATGAACATGGCGTTCACAAAGCCATCGACGTGAAGGCATTAACATGTATGTGTAGCTAGTGTCGCCCACGTCTATTAAAACAAAATGAAAGCTATAAATATGTTCAATTCATAAGCCTCAATCAAGCACCAAACATCTCAATACTTCCTAGTTATATCTACTAGAAGAGAGAGTAACCGAGATGGCAAGGCAGCAAACTATGTCTCTCTTCTCCTCGGCGTTACTGTTCTTGCTCGCCTCCACACTTGCCACCACTTTGGCCTCTTATGAAGAGCACCAAGTAGATGTCGTTGTTGAAGGCATGGTGTACTGCCAAAGCTGCCGTGCATCGGGAAGTTGGTCTTTATCAGAAGCCACTCCCATCTCCGAGGCCAAAGTGAGTGTGGTCTGCAAAGATTACAAGAACAGGGTGAACTTCTACCAGGTTTTTACCACTGACTCAAATGGGTACTTCTATGCCCAGCTCAAGGAGTTCAAGATGAAAAACTACTACTTGGATCACCCCCTCCAAGCATGCAAAGTTCACCTTGTTTCCTCTCCCAATCCTCACTGCAACCTCATGTCCAACCTCAACTGGGGCATCGATGGCGCGCCATTTGAATATGAGAACAAGACACTGCATGGAAAGAACTACGAGGCAGTGATCTATAAGACAAAACCTCTGGCATTCAGACCAAACAACTGCCCAGTGCATTATTAAGTTCGAGAACATATAAGCACTGATTAGTATGCTTGCGGGTTTTGTTTTCATAATGTGATAACATGTTCTTTCTTACAAATAAAGTTTGATTTCAGTGTACTAAAAGCTGTTTGTTTTTCCTAACAACGATAGGCATTTGTGCTTGTTTCCAGCTTGTGATAATATTTTAAACTCTGTTCTTTCTTCATTGATTTACCCAATCATAGCAAATACAAACCAGAACTGTTATGTAGTAAGCTCAACAACATACCTGCTAACCACCTTTTTCTATGATAATACTCAACATATACATAAAACAATTTATAATATTCGTGCCCTCCTTAGAAATCCAAAGGCCTTCCAAACATTTCGTTTATATCATCCATGGCCTCCTTGGTAAATATTGTTGGTTCGTTCAATTCTTGCTCTAGGCAGTGCACGTCTAAGGTACACAAGGTTGCTATTTTATGCTGCTTTTCTGCATCAGAATCCACATAAATGGGAAACCCTCCAGATTCTACCTTATCTAAAGGTAATTTTAAATTCTTCGACTTTCTGTTCTTGACAAAATCTATTGGCTTGCCAAACATACCGTTAATGTCATCCATAGCTTCCTTCATATTGATTGTTGGATCGACCAATCCATGATGGCAAGCATTTTCAACACTATGCTCGCCAAAGATTGTGGAACATACAAATTCACTAAAAACTGTGTCGTCTCTGGACATCCTTACATCTGATGGCTCTCTCACCTCATGCTCAACTGAGTTGTCTGGAATTCGGTCATGTTCTTCTTCATCATCAACAAATATTTCTAAAGGTCCTGGTTCATCCCTCCCTTTATCTTTCCTTGTCATTTGACCTCCATTCACTGTCATGGATCTGTTAGCTCCCTCATCCATGTTTTCATCAACGAACACTTCAAAGCCCTTTCTTGTAGGATGACTTCTTCCATGTCTATTTGATCTCTTGGATCTCACCATGTCAACTTCCAGAGGCTCCTGAAACATGTTATTAATGGCATTCATTGCTTCTTTCATGTTGATGGTGGGATCAACAAGGCCATGATGGCAGGCATCTTCTGCTTCCTCGGACTTGCCAACTATGGTTGAGCCAACAAACTTCACCACCACTGTATCCTCACTTGTGAAGGTGGATGGCTTCACACTTTCGGACTTGCATGAACCAACCTCGCTCAATTTCATGGATGAAGGTATATCCCTACATACTGACTTTCCCTTAGTTACATATGTATTTTGCTCCGAAATTGCTGCCCCTTCCCTCAGTCTTTCTTTGGATGAAGTCGGTTTAGGATTTTCCAAGCCTGACAACAAAAATTTCCAGAAGAAAAATTAGCAAATGCACAGCATGCTTTATGCAAAGGAATGATTCCCTGAAGTTATCCATACTATGAAACAATGTGACAACCAACAAAGGCAACAAACAAGGTTGTTGAGTATGCAAATACTAACATGCCACCTACAGGGATAATTCCACTAAATAACGTAGAGCGTTTATATTGCAAATACAAGTAAGTAAACTTTATTTATAACCTAGAAGACAAACAATAGGCAGTTGCAATAACAATATTACTACAATCACACTAACATTTTGTAGAGGACTTTACTCAAACCTTTAATATCGTCACCGCCACTGTTATCCCTCATGCACGCACGGGATGCATTCGAGTCCTGCACTAACAGCTATTAGCACTTAACATAAAGATGCCATAAAAATAAATGGATAAATCATAACTTATACATTAGATATTTTTGCTCTCCGCAATTTATGTTGATTCCAACGATGAATAAATTGTTCATGTGACTTGTGCAACTCTCCCGCTGGTTCAGCAAAGCTGTTAAAATATGGTACTTTCAGATAACAATTTCTAGGATGTTAAATCTGACATATATTGTGATTCAAAGCAGCATAATCTTAAATCTGACATATATTGTGATTCAAAGCAGCATAATCTTTTATGTTGAATGAATGGATTGGTCACAACAGTTGATATCAGCAAATGACTGATCATTGATTTTTTTAAAAAAACTGCACTTTGCTATAAAATCATCCTTGGTAAAGGACAAAAATACATTTATAAAAAATTGTGCTCTGCATCGTAGACCCGAGAAAACCAGGCATATTAATATCCTAAACAAGTCTAAAACTAGAATTTTATAAAAAAATGTTGCGTGAAAGTGTATTGTAATATTCTCTCCACTGAAGCCCTTTTTTAGAAATCTTAGAATGACATTCAAGAGATAATAAAGATAGTTTACACTGCAAAAACATGCAGTGTAGAAACCAGGTACAGAGGTGAAATGAGCACATACAACCAAAGGATGATTAAATGTGGTTGCTATCTCACTTTTTGAAACCCAAACCATACATCTTCTCGGACTCTTCAAATTTTTTTAGTTTCTCAAAGCATAGAGCATATGCCTGATAAAACAAAGCACAATTTGCTCCAATATGATTCTCTTCCATTGCTATCAACAGCTTTCTAGGGTTGTCCACATAATCCATCTAAAGAAATATAGGAAAAAAAATGGAATAAGTAGTCAAATTTGATGAAGAACCAAGATAAAAAAACAAGAGACATTATCACAAGAATATCATCAGCCGTCCATTGATACTAAGAACTCTCATAAAATCTTCCCAGACGATCTACTGATTTGCAAATGATAAATGTTCTCTAAACCAATGAGCTATGAATCTAATAAGCAAACTGCTAGCAGACGAGAAATAAGCAAAAAGCACAGCCAAGCTTCCTGTGGACAAGCATACGCGACTTCAAATATAATCTGTGAATTAAGGCATCATTACCTACAGCATAACTTCGCACTCACTCAGATAACATATGTCCAGGTTAAAGAATCAATCATACCTACAGCTAATGTATGTTCAGGCTGTGTTAGATACATGTAAGTGACACTGGATACCCTGTATTAACAATTCCATGTGGTAAATGGATTAATTGACATTCTACAAATAGCTAGCAGGTGTGCAATAGATGCACAGCTTATGAAGTAAAACAAATTTTCCTCGTTAGACTTTAGATTTCTTTCTTCTTAACCGCCCTCTCCCTCACTCTAGGTTTAGCCATGGCTGCTCAACTCCAAACCTATCCAATTTTCCATTGAGAGATCCCATTTCTTACTCTCTCTGAGAATGTCCTCCCATTTTCCAGCGAAATAACTTCATAGAAGTCTAACAGGCTCAAAGACTCCTACTTTTTTCCAACAAACGGTTCAACTTTCACTAAAATTGAAGCAAAAACAACGAATAAGAAGCGAAAATTGCCACATTCATCAACGAATCAACAAAGTACGAAACGCAAACAACGAAACATCAACCGAAAGACTCCATCTTTACCAACTGAATCCAGACACGAATGTACCGCGGGTCGTTCCGGTACAGCCCATCACCCCGAAAGCTCGAAACACACCTCTGAAGAAAGCGGGGCAGCTTCTCCTTGACCACCGGAGGCGGCAGGCAGCTCTTGAGCTTCTTTATCCCTCTATCATTTCACACAGACGAGGAAGGCGGCATTAAAGCACCAAATCATGGCCAAAAAACGCGAGGAAAAAGACGGAGAGGAGGTCGAGGGGAGGAGTACTGGAGCCATGGGAGAAGAGGGTCGTCGCCATCGTAGGTTTTGATGGAGTGGATGACGCCGGCGAATAGGTTGCAGCCGTCGGAGCTCGCCATGAGCGATCGTCGTCGGCGGCGTTGAGATTTTTTCGGAGGGAAAAGACCAATTTCGAACTTTGGAGAAGACGAAGCGCCATAGAGATGGGCTTTTAGTTGAGAAAATGGGCCGCCTAAAGCCCATGCGGTTTAGGCCCATGAATTAAGAAGTCGAATTTGTTCAAAATTTTTAATTCCATGAAAATTTTTTAGGTGGGATTATAAAAATATATTCTTTTTTTCCCAATCAAAAAAAAATTAATGTGTAAAAATATGATTGAGGTCGCTAATTCAATAGTCCAATCTAATTCAATGTGAAAAAAATTAGGGAAAACAATTGATTGTGTAATATAGTATTACTCTTTTTGTGCCCCAAGGACGTCCTCTTCTTAAGTTTAAAGAATATTAGATTTCTAATCTATGAGTTGATTATACATGTAAAATTATCTTATACAAAAAAATTAAAAGAATAGAGATTATCACTCTGTCTTTGTCGAATTACATAAAAACCTAATGTGTGGCTATTGGCAATGTAATAATAATAATAATTATTATTATTATTATTATCATCATCATTATTATATAGAAAACACTAATGCAATGTGTTGTTGAAAATAAAATAAAATAGTAAAATGTTGTTCTCAAATTCCACACAAATAAAGAAGAGAGTCATAATTTCGGTTTCCAAATCAATTATAGGTTTTTACATGCTAACTTTGAAATCACTTAAGCAACTAAGCAGCTTTGCACTTTCATGATTCAGACAAGTTTTATACATATTTCAACTTTACAATCCTAATCAAGAGAGGTAACACTCTGAACCAATCCTGTTGAGTAATCTAAGAAGTTTCTCTTTACTTTCATTGACAATCCTCCTGATGCTAAGCTCTGAAGAGATGGAATGCTTCTGGGGTTTGTCAACAATCTTCTCCCCACTTCTTCGCCTCCATTTCTGCACATGCCAAGCAGAATTGCCACAGAATTCTCCTTCCCTTTAGAAGAGCCATATCTCAACAAGTCAATGATTGTAGGCACAAGTGTCTTGGTCTCCCTCATCTCCTTCAACCCCTCTTCAGACACGGATAGGAGGGCCAGCACAGCCAAAGCATCGTCAGTGATCCCATCTTTGGCATCAGTTAGCAGCTCTGCAAGAAGTTGGATACACCCAGATTGCACAGCCTTCACCTTATTGGCATTGTATAGAGAAAGGTTGAATAGGGCGGTGGCAAGCATCTCGTTTCCCAGATGTGGTGCCTTCCCTCAAGAGTGTGACCAACCCTGGTATGGCCCTGGGATGTGATCCTATTACAATCTTGTACTCATCCACCATTGACATGCTGAAAATGGTTGCTGCTGCATTCTCTCTTGCTTCCTGTTGGGTTGTCCCTCTTCTAAAAATACGTAAATTTACAACCTTATTTTAAATAAAATTTTAAATTTATAAATTTTATTTAATGAAAGAAATAAAAACAACGTACACGTTTTTCTTTTGGTTTTTGGATTTACTGGAGAAAAATTGTTGTTACAAAAGAAGAAAGAAAATTGTATATATTATAGAAAAGTGAATATTTTATTGAAATTTATTTATAATTATTAATAATAACTTTACCAAATTCTTATATTTGTAATTTATAATTTTTTATTTTTTTTTTATCCTATACTAATTTTATAGAAAATATAGTAAATTGGTATTGATGAATTTATTTTTTTATGAATCTGTTCTCTATCAAATTTGTGATATAATGATTTGATCTAACCGTTTTGTCATGTGATTTTTTCTTTAAATTTAAAGTTTTTTACGTAAAATCAATTTATCTAATTTTTTTGAAATTTTTAATCTTTATACGTTGAAATAGAAGATTTATATTTTATTGATTCGGGTTAATCCAAACACTTCGATGCTCTGCCCGTCTTTGAGAACCTCGATTATCCTATCCATGGCATCAGCTCCCGTTTTGAGGATCTTGTTGTTCTCTAGTATTGAGAGGTTGAGCAGCGCAGTGACTGCATTTGCCTGGGTCCTTGCATCATGAGCACCTAGCAGGGTGGTCAGGAAAGGGATTGCCCCGGCCTCGGCGATTATCCGGCGGTTGTCCATGCCGGTTTTGGCCAGCAGCCGCAGCACAAATGCGGCCTGCCGTTGTATGTCCGGCGACCCGGTGGCAAGCTTTCCTTCCAGGAAATCAGCTGTCATCCTCGCTGCGTCCACCGCCGTTTTAGTGGCAGAAATGTGATCAATTGCTTTGTGACCTATCATTTTTCCATATTTTGCTCTTATTGAATTCTGAGTCGGATGAGCAGGAATGGTCAATCAACAATACCTTGTTTTCATGGCACCACTGATGGATGAGAGTTTTGAGAGAATAGTTTGGTATGAGGGCCATATGGATCAGTCTCAGCCCTGTCATTGGGCAAGAGTGATGGCTTGCATTGATCCATTGAGCTATGGAGTTTCTGTCATAAGTATGACCTGATGATATGATCACAGGGGCCTCTCATCAAATCAAGAGAGACTGGGCATCTGAATTCATCAGGAATGCTGATGTTGGTTGGAAGAGAAGACAAAGATCGATAACGCTTTCGTTGTTCAGCCTTCTCAACAACTGGTTCAATATCTGATCCATCAAGAATATTATAGGCTATGCATTTTACATGCTTGACAAATGAGATAAGGCTGTTAATGTTATGAACCACCAAGAGTCATCCAGTCCCAGCTTGCTTCTGAATTTCCTCCTCCAACAATCGAATTTCATCATTGTAATCAGATGGGCTTCTGAGTCCAAGTGTCACAATGAACTCTTTGGCTCTTTTGCAATCCATGGCAGCTTTGTTTCTCTTGGAATTAGCCACCATTTGCACTATCTCATCTTTTCTCTTACAATCCTGTTCATCCACACAGCACTATGCTCTCTTTGCCTGCTTGTGAATGAGCTCAACCTGCTCTCTAACATCAGCCGACAAATCAAGCAAGATTAATGGCAATATGTCCAGTGATTTCCCCATCTCCTTCACCTGTGAGTGAAACTCCCAATCTAATCTCTCATTTTGAGTGGGGTTCCATAGTACTGATCCGTCCAAGCACTCACGGATCAAAAGCTTCACTCTCCTTATGGTAGAAAGAAGCTCGCTTTGACACAGGATTGATGATGGAGAGAGGGGGGCTATTTGTCTCATGAATTTCTTCAAACAAAGAAGATAGAAGTTTGATTCTTCTTACCATACATGTTGTATTGCGTTTCTGCACGAAAGGAAGCTTGTCCATGACCACCATCTCATTGCAGAGCTGGATAAGAGACTCTGTGATGGGTGTTGTCGGTAGTAAACCAGCAAGCATAATATGAGGAGATGCTTCCATTCTGATAAACTGCTAGCTACATTGAGTTCATTGCTTCTCAGTTTCTGAAACAACATTGACCCTTATTTTCAAGTAGATATTAGGAAACAACAAATCTTAGAAATTAGTGTTAGAAGCACGTACATATCTTGACTTCTTGTGGTCGTGTTGTAGTGCAACAACAGCTACCAAAATGTATGAATATCAGAAGGGAAAGAACATTGAGTTTGCTACCATATGGAGAAAATAGGAGTCTTCATGAAAAGTAATTTGGTGCATTGATGGATCAATGTTTCTAATTTACTGTTAATGAAGTTGGATCAAGTCAACATACACATCAAACTCTAGCTTGCCTCCAAAAAGAACAGCCAAAAAAATGGGCAAAAAGAATTATTTGGAAGCCGGCTTTAGGATTTAAGTATGAAGCTTTCTATTCCGGAGCCAAGATAATGGTCTAATTTGGAGACTAGAAAGGCAAAAGTTCAGTAGAAGGCCAAGTTTTTAAATTCTTTTGCACTCAGAAATATAGTTTTGGCTTACCGGTTCAAAGAGGCATGAATTCTACAACATGAGCTTAAACTATAGTTTAAAACTCAAAACTCGGACTTAACCTAGCATCACTTAGAGTGAAGTCGTCTCGGAATCATTCATATTAAAATTTTAATTATGTAAATATTACTTGAAATTAATAAAAATTGTTTTTGATATTTAAAATTGATAAACACGTGATTTACGTTAATTGAAAACATTGATTTAGCTAATGTAAAAGAAAAATAATATGCTTAGATAGCTTTTATGATATGGCTCGAGGAATCAATTATTATTATAAAGTCAACTTAAACTACACGTTTCCTGTTGCAGGCGAAGCAAACTTTTGTTCCTCTATAAATAACGATTTGATGCACCAACTCATATTAGACATGACTAGGCTGTCATTGAGGCAGGATCAACCAGCTAATTACGTCGTCTTCCATCTCCTGCATGTACCAATTACCAACCGATACATAACAAAAACCAATCCGTAGCTTCTATTCTCCCACCATCTCGTTCCTTCATTTTCGTCGAGTTTGTTAATTGCATGGGCCAGGAATGTCGTGAATCATGATTCGCACATTCTAGAATTCGCAGTCAAATGGGTCTTGCCCACGTCATTTTGAAGGTGAGGTTTCACGTTTGTCAATGGATCTTGACAAAACCACTCCCATATCTACCAGAAAGAGATCGATCAAGTGAGCAGATTAAAACGACGTTGAAACGTGAACGCTGCCCGGGGATATATTGAAGGCAGCAACCGGGACTGTCCGTTGGTGAGGGAGGCGGCGATGGCGGGCGTGGCGGCGGGGGATGTGGTTGCCGGAGTTGTGGTGTCGGGAGTCATCCTCGCCGTGCTCAAGTTCTGGGAGGAGCTCGCCAAGCGCCGGGTTTTTGATCAGGTCAGTCGCTCCCTCGGCTTCCCTCAGCAAAAAAATTGGGTTTTGACTTTTTGGTGAGCAGACGTAATTGACCACTTGACACACTTTTGTCTGGATTTCGATGCAAAATTATCGATTAAATTCACTTTCATTAATAAAAATGAAAATAAAGGACTTCGTTTACAAACTTATCGAATGTCTATAATGTCACATTATCAAAATATACTTTGTTATTTAATGAAGGTCTAATTAAAAAAAATGGCTTTGAAAAAAATATCCATGCACGTGGCACGATGATCTTACCTAATTGATATAAATATTAAATTATTGCACTTTTAACTTTCATCCCTTACTAATGTAGTAATAATCGAAGTATGTTCAAGATATAATTTGATCAAGAATTATATATAATCCATTGCAAGTTCTTCCAGCTTCAGGGGCATTGGATTATCGACCAATATTTGAATTAAACAAACATTCTTAAGTATTCAACTCATCAAATTGTAACAAATAGTCAAAGCTTGAGTATGATTAAATCATCAATAAAAAAGGATTGGATAATAAGACTGTCTCCAAGTAAAATAAATTCGGGTCTCTGTATACTGTCGTACTTTAATAAAAGTCAGACCGAACCAAAAAAACAGATCCGATGAAAGATAATCTTGGATAAAGCCCATCTTACACGTGTACGAACACGATTTACATTACGAGTCAACACGTACGCGTTGCACGTCATCGAAAAAAGTGCGTTCACCCTACGAAATGTACGCCAACATCTTCGCCCTTTCTCCGATCTCCGGCCGATTGCCGCCGCCGCCGCCGCCGCCCGACCGCCGGGCCGCCGCTGGATTCTGGACGACTCGTGAGATCCCCGCTTTCGGTGGCGGGGGGCGGCGGCGGCCGTGCGGTCTGAGCCGGGCGTCGTCGTCCATGGCCTCTCCGGCGGCCTACGACTGGTTCTTGCGTGACGGAGTCGCCGCTTTGTTGACGTCGGCGGCGGCGATGAGCCTGCTCAGGTTCTGGGAGGAGCTGGCCCGCCGCCAGATCTTCGAGCAGGTCTCGCGTG
>JAVDBV010052308.1:0-10202 GCA_032619315.1 Piper longum
TGCCAACACGTCACAAATTTCAGTTTTAAAAAAAAAACCTTAAAAATGTTTACATTTTATTTGAGATAGACTTATTCTAGATATAAATAGGAATGTTAAAACGTTTAAGGATTTGGTGGAAAAAATTTAACATTGGGGGTTAGATGCTCCTTGTATTATTATATATTTGTAAATGGGTCATCCTCCTCTACCACCATGCCCCATTTTTCTTTCCTCACAATGTCAACTCTTCACGCTCCTCCCCTCTCCTTTGGTATTTTCGCCTTCCATGTTTGTTTCTTACTTCTTTCCTCTTGTTCATGTCATCTATGTACATTTAAAGTTTAATTCATGCTATTTTCGTGGATAGCTTTCTATTTTTTGTTATATTTTATATTGTTGATTAGTTCAGAGGGTTGATTTTTACATGTGCGGGGTTACCTATTGTTTTGCAGTATTAGATGAAGTAATTTTATTTACGTGCATAGCACCGTGCTGTGCACAACCCTCCACCCTAACCATTCTTTTTCTTTTGTTTTGCATTGGATTGTAAAATTGATGCTCCTTACATTTTGTGGTCATGGTGATTAAATTAATAATCAATTTATACTTACAAATAATCATGATTAGGTTAAACAAACCTTATTAATCTATGGATAGTTTGATATTATTATATGGATTAATTGTTTATAGTCGATTCATATATTATAAGTTTATAAATAAATATGGGTAGTTATAAGTAATTAATGAAGTAAAATTTTAACTTTACCATCAATGTAACACTAGCTAATTATAATGTAATTATTATTGAAATATAATCAAGAATTAAAAATTAAGCACAAAATCAGTAAAGTTGATTACTTTCATAATTGGTTAATTAAGGTTTGTAATTTAGGGTAATTAGAACCTTCAATCTATTTATAGTCTGATGGGTGCGATTATTTATTAAATTTTGCTAATAAATAAATCAAGTATAAATAATATTATATTATAATTGGGTCATAAATTAAATTAGTATATTTTATTATGTCTAAAATAAATATTTTGTAATAGTATTGATAACAAGTTATTCATGATAGTGTTATTATTAAACTTATTTTTCAAGTTTAAATTTAAGCACAAGTTTAATATAGTTGATCATATTGACAATTAATCAATTACGATAGAAAAATGAGTTAATAAAATACAATAGTATAATAAGCATCAAACATTAAATCTTAGTAGCATGTCGTAAAATAATTAAAGTTCGAACCTTTAATAAGTTAAGTAATATAAGTAATCTTATGAGTGATATCTTTTAAATTTTAATATAAGCTATATTAAATAATTAGATACGACGATCTAACTGATCTTAGGATGGCTAATTAGAATTAGTGAAAAATTGATAAATTGTTGTTAATATATAATCAAGTTATTATTGAGAGAATAAGTTACTATCACTTCTTAATTGGAATTAAAGTATGATATTAATTAATAATATAAATGGTAACCTAAAACTTTAGGACTAATAAAATTTCCTTAGTTTAATAATTAACACGTCAAGAAAAATACACTAATATTAGTAATTAAATATATCATAGTAAGTCAATAATTATTTTATCGTTGACTAAGGGTGAATCTTGATCTAAATAATTAATTAATTTAAAAAGGGTAAGGCATTAATGTGTTATCTTGTGAATGAAGTATTTACGTCATGGGTAAAATTTTAGGTGAATAGAAATAAATTATTGTGTTTTATAAAAATATTAGTAAATATTTGGTTATAGTTATTCGATGGTGGGTTATAATTTGAATTAATTGTTACTAACTTTTGGCTGCTTTAATCTTTAATATGATTATAAATTTATGGATTGTTAAATCAATTATTAATTAAATTTTATCAATTTATTGTTTTCCTAATGTGTGATACTCTTTTATGTCGCATTCATCTAGATGTTGTTGGGTAAGATCTAATCTAATTCTTTTTCCTTTGACTAGAGTCCGTTTTTGCTACTCGTACATCGGTTCAGCTGTGTTGCGATTTGAGGTCTGTATAACTACTTGAAATGTTATATATTCCTTTTTAGTCGTCCTGGTCGGTGTGAATCGAGATTCGACCACCATATACCGAGTACAACTAGGGTTAAGGAATTAATTAAGTCTGACACGGGGCCGCACATTTCAAATTATTTGAAAGATAAAATACCTATCCTCCTGCTGAAATGGGTAATATGACACGATGATACAAGATGACTCATTATGTACTTGTGATATAGAGAGGATGTGACAAATATCGATAAGTAAAGGCTGTGCGTCACGTAGCGTGTGTGCAAATACATAAGATTGTAACTGGATAGGGCAGTCACCCTTTCCGGTATGATTTAAGTTCGGCATAGGTTCATAATCATTAAAAGATATGATAAATAATGAAATAGAATATATTGGCGAACAACTTTAGAACCAATGGTTGAAGAAGAATTGGACTTCTCATTTATATTATTTGAATTATAATTGTGACTATGAGAAACAATTTACAGGCTGTGAGACTTGTTTTTGTGTAATTAATTTACCTTATGTTATTGTTGCATGTTATATTTAATATAGTATGATTTATTTTATGATTATTAAATTCTTAGAAATATTTGAATACTATATTTAATTATTTTATTATACCTCAAGCATAATTATTTATCAAATTATAATACATGTACTTATATTTGTATTTTTATATTCTCCGCACTTTTAGTTAACCTCAAGTCGGCTAATGCGGGTTGTTACATTTTTTATCTATAAAAAAAACCCTACCTCTCTTCTATCAGTATATAGACATTTGTCTACGGCAGAGTTAAGGGTCATATGCAATGACTGTAATGAATCAATTATCAAATTCGGTGCAGCATTGTACGATTTACCTTTTCTGCAATGTAGTTATCTTCCAAGGCATTCAAACCGACAGCACCACGCGCAGTTATGAGCTCAATCAATAGAAGGCCATATGCCCGGACATCGAACGACATTAACTTCTCTTCCGTTCGGTTTTCCTCTTCTCTATTAACTCAGATGATGAGAAAGACTAGGGGTGTTGTCACCACTATTTATGAGCAGAAAATATAGCGAAATTGTCACTAATAATATTAACCTGATTGAACTACTCATTGTGGAGCTTTCGAGATCGCGCTTGAGCCACTTAGCAGAGCTAAAATCTGTGAGCTGCTCACATAAAAAAGCAATTCCACGAATCAGCTTTGGCGTTTTGCTGATAATTCAATGAATAAATTATACGTTTTGCTTACCAGTGGAGAGCCAGCATTAGTTACCAACACACAAGATGAGCAGAGGGAAAGATGTACAATCGGCCCTCCTAAACAGTCCTCATGCAGATACCTGAGACAATTGCCCACCTGTAGCGCAATGCTGTGTCTCGCTTTCCACGACAATCTTTTACCCGTCTCATCACCTAATGTTAATCTGACGTAAGCTTACAGAAAGAGAATACTCTATATTGCAGACTTTCTATTACGTTAGTTATCAGCTGTTGTGCTACAAAACATTGGATGGAACGCGTAGAGCTAAATCCTCTGCTTGATCAGAAATTCAATCGACTTGAAGCATAAACAAGAAAGATGAATGCACTTACGACACAAGTGTGCCTCTAATGAGTCGTAACATGGGTCATCTGTTAAAAGACACAATGCATCATCTGTGCAACAGTAGCCTACAAGACTCAAAATGTTACGGTGGCGGACTCTCGCAAGGATGGCAAGTTCCGAGTAGAACCTTTCATCATCATCAGAGTAACATTTGATTATGATAGGATGGTCTGTTACTGTGCCGTGGTACACTTGCAAATTCTCGTCTCCAAGACTAACGTTTTCTTCAGAGAAGCTGCTCGTTATGCTTTCAAGTTCTTCAACAGTAAAACTTCTAGGGTAACCAGGTTGAAATGAGAGAGGAGTCCAGCAGTGGTTTGGTTGTGATTTGGGAGTGCCATTTTCCAAGGCACAAAAGGTGTTCCCATTCTGATGGCTATTTGGTCCACAAAAAGAAGATGGTCCATTTGCTTTTCTAGTTTCCGTCTCTTGTTTCCTTGTCTCCATAGTCATGTAGGGAATTATTGTAGCTAAAACATTGTTTCGTTTCATCACCGCAATGTTGCAGCCAACATGATCATATATGTATATTCTGTCTTTCTTGAAGTGACTGGCAGTAGAAACAGGAGTGGAAACAGTTAGAAATTAATATTGTGTTACGAAACTAAACATGAAGCTAGTGCACCTACAACAACAGGCAAAACAAAACTAAATTAGGGAAACTAATGTAGCTCAATTCCCAGGAACTCTTCTCAAAGCCAGGCCTTTTTTTAGGCAATGAGATCTTTTGATATTTAAGTTTTAGGTAGAAGCTGGAAGTTTGTCAACACACTATCAGCATATGAAGTATTGCTTGTGCATGTTAAACCGAAGCAAAATAAGTTCAAGCTGTTTGATCAAACAACATTATGAATTGAATGTAGTAAATTCATGGCCACCTCTCTAGCACAATCCATCGTGCATTTGTGCTGCGTCCCTCTTCAACAGCTATCGTCTTGGGAGAATAGCCAGCAGCTAGCTTCAGCTCTAACTTCACCTGCATTCGAACAACCATTTATGTTATATATCATGTAATTTTACATGCATGTAAAATAGAGACTTCGATATTTGACAATTGAGACCATGGTGTTGAGCCGACTACCCCATTTCTCTTGCATTGCCGATGAAATTGTTGCAGCGTGGTCTGAAATTCTTCCTGTTTGGCCACTATATCCTCTTCTAACATTCTGGAGGACATGTCTGGTGGTGCCGAGAAGTCCAGCTTCTCCCCTATATATTATATGTATGTTTCAATACCATTTTATTAACACTTAAATAACTTATGGCATGGCAAGAGAAGTAAAAGAAGAAGAAACAAAGTAGTTATAATTATAAAAGAAAAATTAAAAAAAATGAAGAAGAAGCAGCAAGAGAAGTGAGAAGTTATACAAATGGCAAATATGCCGCCGATGGCAGGAAAGAAGGAGAAGCAGGAAGCCTTCTTGCCAAACTCGCAAACGACGCCAAGAACAATGAGGGTGTCTTTGGGCCTGACAACATTGTGGAGCGCCCAAGTGAGAGAATGGGTGTTGATCCGGCTTCTATCTGCATCAACCACCACAATCACACTCTCCCCTAGAGACGAAGAGGAGGGGCATGAAGAAGTTGATGGTAGCATTGCCGATGAGGAAGCCATTTGCGTCACCCACTAAATCTTATACTTAGGAAGAAGGTGTGTGGGAAGTGAATCGGTGATCATAGGAAGACAAGAGAGGAATTGGAAGAGAATTTGCCTGGGAGAAGCGTTACCTACTATAAGACTGATCGTTAGGAACAAGAAGGTAAGTTTAAATAAACGCACTAATTTAGGTCCTATCGATGGCTATTATATTGCATTTCACAATCCATTCAATTTAGAACGCAAGAAACTTCTTGGGCTAATGCTTAACACTTCCGTATTACAATTCCAGATGCGTATTACAACTTAAGATTCATGACCCCAATAATATTTCGTCATTTATAATTATACAGATCTTAGTTTATTAATCATGTTTTGTTCGTAAATTTATCTATTCCTCTATAATTCGTAAAGAGTGTCCTTGGCGGTTGAATTCCGTTGTCTTCTTATAGGACTACATTATCATATCTTAAGATTTTATTTTTTAAAAGAAAAGCTAGCACTGCTGATCTATTTTCAAATATTAGGTCATTCACTCATGAGCGTTCTCGGACAATTTGATTCTAACTTTTGTGAACATGCATGCGTCTTCATTGTTTATCACTGCAAGGCACAGCGTGAGTACCTTCATGAGGAAGTCGATCAGCTACATAGATTCGGGCAAGAGTCACAAACAAATCAACTTGAAGTGGGGGTGACAAAGGCTATCATCATCCTACAGAAAACGTAATAGTAGAAGTTTCAGAAGGCATGTGTGCTACGATGGCATTACAGAAATTGGTTCCCTGTCGGGCGTTTTCGGATCTGCTCGGATGGTGCGTTAGAGGTGGCATTTCATTTGCTGAAGAAGCAACCTTAAAAACAAGCTCTCCCTGATTCTTGACCATAAGCAGTACTAGAAGAGCATGCATCCATTTCAAAAACAGAATCAGAGATTTTTCCACGCCAGTTTAGTCAACACCAGGAATAGCATGTATAAAAATATGTGAATTAAAAAGCAATTACAAAAGAGAATTAAAGTATAACCAGTTGAACCCTTATATAAGTTACTACATAAGTACCCAGATCAAGGCTATCGATGATCAGAACGCCTAAAACTGTAGTTGATGGAGAAACATAAGTGCACAAAGTGAGTAATCGATCACAAAATAATTTGGTTCGAGCAGGAATATACTCAATTAGTGGATAACATATCCCAACATAAAAAACACAACCACTCGTAACAAGAAAGAATCCAACTAAAAATTTATAAAATGTTCACAATCCTTTAAAAAGACCCAGTTTTTCTTCTACAACTCATAGCTTTGAGATTGAAACTCAAATAAATTCACCATGTCAAATCTACACACAGAAGTCAAGATCAGACGGAGGACGCTTTTTAGCCAATTAACATTCTATGCAGAATCGAAAATGCGTGTCCGATATTTTTCATGAAGATCAGAGACAACGATTTGCTCATAGAGAAGTAAGTATTTCACAGTCGGGAAGTAGTAACAATTGAACAATTCAAGAAGTGGTATTTCATTCAAGTATAATCCAACAACTGAGGGAACAGAGTGTTTCCAGATAAACCATTCCTCTTCCCTAGCTATACGACGGTGGCAGCCTTGCTAGCGGCAGCTTGGCCTTCCTCAAAGTCATCTCCCTCCTCTGTATCACCATTCACCAACTTGGCAGCAGCAAGATCTGGATTCGGCGGCGGCGAAGTACCGCCACTAGCTTTGGTAACCGACTGCTGATACATGATACCCCCGATAATGGTGAGAAGCAAGCAGACGAGGCCAAAAGGGCTGGCGTGCTTGTCCCAGATGAGCACGTTGATGACGACGGTGAGGAACTTGTTCACCACCCCCGTCACGGTGAAGGCCGTGGCCGAGATGGCTCGCCTCGCGGCGAAGCCGAAGAAACTGATGAGCAGGCCGAAGACGCAGGAGAGTGCGACCGCAAAGAAAGCGGCGGAGCCCAGGTAGTTAGCGGGGGCGGTGATGGCGGAGAAGAGGTCGGCGTACTCGCCGGTGATGAGCCAGAAGGGAGGGGCCATCATGAGGGAGAGGAGGTTGTTGTAGAAGACGAAGCCCCAGGTGTTGAGGCCGAGGTTGGTGACCATGTGCTTGATGTAGACCATCTCAGTGGTGATGGTGACGAGGTAGGCCAGGGCCCAGGAGTAGGCGGTGACGGTGAAGGCAGAGTCGGTGGCGACGTAGCCGACGGCGCCGGCGAGGATGGTGAAGAGGGAGAGGAAGGTGAGCTTGGAGGGCCAGGGCTGCTTGCGGAAGAAGGTGTCGGCAATGGCGACGAGGAGCGGGGTGAGGGAGCGGAAGACGATGAAGGTGTCGACGTTGGCGTGGCGGAGGAGGTTGGTGTTGGTGAAGATGGCGAGGTAGAAGACGGTGGCGGCGGGGAGGAACTTCTTGGCGGTGTCCCAGTGGAAGGGGTCGTGGTGGAGGAAGCCGAGGCGGGCCAGGATCCAGACTCCCGCCGCGGAGGTCAGGTATTGGAGGGCGGTGAGGAGGCCGGGGAAGTTGAACTGGGTAATGGCGTACTTGTTGATGACCGCCAATAGGCTTGAGCAGAGGGCGTAGCCGATGACCAAGCTGGAGGTGGCGTACAACTGCTTCGACGTCACAATCGAACCACCCATCCCTTCCTCTGTCTTTCTTCTCCTTCCTGCTCCTCCTCTAATAACAACAATCCTTAACAACTCGGGGGGCACCTCGAATCCGGATCAGAGGAGAGGCTTGCAAGAAGCCATTGACGACGACGAAGATGCGGTGGTGGGGATCTGGGCGGCTGTGATTGAAAAAGGAAGAGGCGTAGGAAGTGTTGGGGGAGACGGATGAATGGATGAACGAATGGAGATGGGGGTTTTGGGAGGTACGAAGGACGCACGGAAGACGATGAACCCCGTGTTAACAAGGAGGCCCCATTTTTTTGATTTGATTTTGGGATTAGGGATTCAGAGAGTAGGCAGTAGCCCACTCCAATTCTTATTTTGTTAGGCTGACTCCACCATCCCAAGTCCCAACCACCGTTTTCTTCCTAACTTTTTTTTTTTATTATTTTTCCTCGTTTTTTAAAATTAAAAAACAAAGCTATCAAAAAATGTGCTTGAAATAAATAATTATACTCCTTCGTTCATTTATAAACCTTTTTCACTCGTACATATATATATATATATATATATGTACGTATATATATATATATACATATATATATATATATATATAACAACTCTCTGTGATGAGTTTTAAAAGATGAGGATTATTTTATTTGATATAATAATTCTACATACTTTTTTTTGGTATATTAGATTAAATTAAATAAATATTAAAATTGGCAGAAGTGGCCGTAAATGATTTGGTACTACGCCACTGACGAGATTTTAAAGGTTCTCGTTGACTACGCCCAGAGTGGGCTATGCAAATGTCCGATTCAATTTTGGTCATTCACTTTGGGATCCCTACCTAACGTAGTCAACGCACATAGTGCCACATTTTTTCCCCAAAGCAATAATTTAAGCACCAATATTTGGCATAATTATAACTTAGAAATTGTTTGACCTTGGCACACTTTGATCATTTAAAAATAATTTATTTCTTCGTTTGCAAACAATAAACACCAGCATTTACACGTTTTGTAACACCAACCCCTACCCTTTACCTCTCTCCGGTAATGGTCATTCATTTTGGGATCTCTGCCTAACATAGTCAACGCACATAGTTGCATACTTTTATATGCATTTTTTCCCAAAGCAATAATTTATTCACTATTATTTCGCATAGTTATGACTTAGAAGTTGGTTGACTTTGGCACACTTTGACCATCTAAAATTAATTTATTTCTTCGTTTGCAAACAATAAACACCGGCATTTACAAGTTCTGTAACACCAACCCCTACCCCCCATTTACCTCTCTCTGGTATATGGTAATAGATTTCATTAACATTTGCGTGAAGCATTTAAGCTTGCATTAATTGTCGCGGGAAGATTATTCAGTAATTCAAGACAGACCAGTAAAATAATAATAATAAATATGAAAGGAAATTTTATAGTTATGCCTCATTTTTTGTCTAAAGTATTTCTCCTTTTGACTAGTCTACATGGAGTCTACCTTGCACCGGCCATCCGCACAACAAACAAAGAGTAAAAATTAACTCTGTTTGTCACGAGCTATTATAAATTCATTTACAATAAAAAAACTCGTTTACTAAAACATTAAAAATCACTTCAAAATACCTAAAAAATGTATTAAAAAAACTTATTTTGTCAAATATGAGAAAGATAAAATTTATTTTACTACGTGGAAAAAATAAAATATAGTTTTTTTACAATGCGGAGAAGGGAGATTTTGGACCTTGTGATGCTCCCACCCTACGGAACACAAGGCAAATTCAAAGGTTCTGATATAAGTAGTTTTACCTGGTGGGATAGTTTTTTATAGAAACCTAAAATAGTTATTTGTAAAACCCAATTTCGAGTTAGGATTTTACCTATTTATAGTTTACCTGGTTCGGCCAATTTTGAGTAGGTTTCCACGAGTTTGAGTCGGAAAAATTTTACAATTATAAGTATGAAGCCCAGATGGTCGTATGAGTATATTATAGTAACTGAGTATGACCAACATGTAGATGATAGCTTGAATTAGGCTACATGAGAGCATGATTTATTAGCGTATACGTAAAGTATACATATAATTTTTATGGGTTAACTAGGGTTTTAGGCCTAGATCTAGGCTTTTGGAGTGTTTAGTATTCGTTTGAGATTTTCAGAGTATCTTATTTACATACATCATAGGGATTTCATATTAATGGATTATACTCCCGTTGGCCTAGCTCGATTGAGTTCTAAATTTTCACCCAATTGAGTTGAAGGTTCAAAGCCCGTTTAGCTTTCTTGCTTTGATTCCCGCCTATAGAATCATTTTTAGGACTTCAGTCAACTTTAACTTTGAATAGTCTCAATCCTAACTTTCTATATATATATATATATATATATATA